>OY992890.1:79059663-79082163 GCA_963921405.1 Cepaea hortensis
GACTCGGAAACAGAATGAGAGTGTCAGAATGACACTGAATTGTCATATTTAGATTAAACTCATAGATGTGTGTGTGTGTGTGTGTGTGTGTGTGTGTGTGTGTGTGTGTGTTTGTGTGTTTGTGTGTGTGTGTGTGTGTGTAAATGCCTTATACTTCACCTCGATACCGCAAGGTACAAGAGGAACATGATGAAATGCGATGAGATAAATGCCTTTGAATATTAACATTAATTAAACTCTGTCGTTTTACATGTCTCTTTGTGCATGTAGTCCTAGTAAGTAGACACTAAACCTAAATTTCATAATTTTATTTGAACTGTATTCCCTGTTAATATTATAATGGGAATCCCATGGAATGGGATGAGATGGGACAGGCATAAATTACCATGGGATGGGATGGGATGCGACAGAAAAGTATGTCACATGGACAAGCCTGGAGATACTTCTGATGGATTCATCCGGAGAGTGTTTTTATTTTTCTGGACGTGATTGTGGCTGAATTCGGAGTATGAAGGCGGTGGAGAGATAATACATGTACAGACCTACAAGCACTTGGAATCAACGACTGGCAAGAGAAGGTCCACCAGAGAGACGAATGGAGACGGATTGTATTTGCAGCAAAGAACCTCAATGGCTCGGAACGCTGAAGAAGAAGAAGAAGAGAAGATTGCGTTGTGGTTGTTTACAACAGAGCTCTGTTCTTGTGCCGTCATGCCGACACATCCGACTTCTGCGGGCATTTGTTGACCGGGTTGACCTTCCCAGGTAGATAGATACGACAGCATACTAACAAGAGATTAGACAGACAGACAGACAGACAGACAGACAGACAGAGAAAAGAGAAGACACACGAACCCACGGGCGCACAAGCAGACAAACCAAGAATCCGAAAGACAGATGGGCAGACAGACAGACATGCTGATGGACGGATGCACACATCGACAAACCAACTGACCGCGGAGGGAGGGGGGAGTGAGGGATGCGTGGACGCACACCGAACGAGCGGCTGGGCCCACGGACAGACACGAAATAAACCTTTCGCACTTCGCAGCACACTTCACAAAGAATAATTCGAAAACATAATTTAATAAAATGTTCGACATGTCTTGTGCAGCGAGACGATTTAATTTATTTATTAATATTTCCAGCGGTGATATAATGGCAATCACTGAACTCTTGACAGAAAACTAATAATAGTTTCAACACCATTCTCAGACACATTATAACAAGTCGAGTTAGTGTCGATGGTGACTTCTTGAAGCAGGAAACCACTATCAATACTCTACTAAATTCTCGTAGGAATTTCTAGAAGTAATATGAGCACAATGAAATGAGAGAATAAAAAGGAATAAGTATTCAACGTGGAACCATAACAAGCGGGGCATTAGTTTCATAATATCGCGGACGAAGAAGAAGAAAACTATGATGTTGTAGAAGATTTGAATATCGAAGACAACTAGCTCTAAGACTTAAATACAGTGAAACTTCGGTTTTCTTTGTCTTTGGTTATCGTCGGTTTCGGTTTTCGTCGACTTTTTCCGCGAAAACATTGTCTTGGTTTTCGTCTGTTGCCTCGGAATTCGTTGGCGTGCCTTCATGACTTCGCTGCTATTGTTGAGAAAACTAAGGGAATCACGCGTTTTGTTCGGTTTTGTGTTGTTGTTTTTCGTTGTGTGAGCATAGGCCACATGCACGGGACGTCGCCATCCATGAAAAGTTCCACTGTGGCGAAAAAGGAAGCAATACACGAGGCTAATGTAGCGAAAGGCGTGGATGTGCTAACGAAATAGAGATCGCAAACAATCGAAGATGTCGAACAGTTATTATTAATTTGGATAAATCAAAAACAGTTAGACGGCGATTCTGTTTCGGGGGTAATCATATGTGAAAAGGTGAGACTGTTGTATGCCGATATCATTAAGAAAATGCCTGGGATGAGTGCAAGTGTAGTTAGTAATTTTAAGGCCAGGAAAGGATGGTTTGAAAAATTCAAGCGGCGCACTGGCATACACAGTACAACTGGGCACGGCGATGGTGAGAGTTCGGACAAGTCTGGGACCAAAAAATATTCTCAATAAAATGTGTTTTTGGTGTGCATTTTGGAGTTACTAGAACGAATTCACTGGACTTTTATACTGATTCATACGGATATAATTGCTTCGGTTTTCGTCAGTTTAGATTTTCGCTGGTTGTTTTCGGACAGATTATCGAAGAAAAAGGAGGTTTTACAGTATTAAAATGTTGTCTAGTGTGCTACTACTTTATTCTACTTCTATAAGTATCAAACTTGACAGATTCGACTCCCGGTCGATAACAATATCTGTCAATGTTGATGGTGTCTAACGACAGACCAAACGGAACTACCGGAAGAGGCTGACCATGTAAATGATGGACAGAGGAAATAACAGATCCTCTTTTATGCGCTATTTCTTATGCTCTGTGTAAGTTGGTAGTAAATTCTCTATGGTTGCCCTTTATACCATCATGCCATCCTTTACATGGTCTTCCCTTTGCTCTATATCCATTATATTTTTTCAATATGGCTCTTTGTGGCAGATGGTACCAGGGCATTCTTGTGAGGTGCCCAAACCATTTGATCAGTTGTTCTGTAACAAAGCGCATGACTGGTTTAAGACCTAATCGTCTTCTGATTTCCACATTCTTAATGATATCTCTCATGATTACTCCCGCGGATCTTCTACGGCATCCAATCTATATTGTCATGATTGTACGCTCATTACTCGCAGTAAGCGTCCATGTTTTACAGTGGTATCAAAATGTCGCCCCCCCCCCCCCCACCAAAAAAAAAAACATTAAAAAAAATAATAATAATAGTTTTATATGAGATTGTCATAATTTTACGCTCTTTAGTCGCAGTAAGAGTCCATGTCTGACTTTGGTATCGAAATGACTCCCCAAAAAATACTTTTATATGAGATTTGCTTTTAGTACGTATGTGTATCTTTCTATACGACAGATGTCGCGCTAGTTGCCCCTGTACCTCATTTGCGTTTGCCCAACGTACAGAAAGAAAACTGAAAACTCCAAACTCATTCGTCATAAGCGCACGCGCCACACATCACGTGGCTTTCTTTCGTTTTTTTTTATTTCCTCCGCTGCAATACGGCAGTGTAATTAAATCCTAAAGGAGGGGAAAAATGTTATTAAAAAATATTTCAGCATGCCTCTGCAAAATCCACGAGAGGCATTGCTGCAGTGGAATCAACTTAAAAAAAAAAAAGTAGAACAGAAATGAAGAAAATAAAACTAAAATAATTACAAATGAGTGAGGGACAGAAAAATCAATACGCGGCAAAGCAATGAAGAAATACCAAGTTAACGGCACGGACTCGCTTCTGGGTTTCTACCGAGTTTTTATACTCTTCAGGAGTTTAAGATATAACATACGCGGCCAGGGATGAGAATGTCCCTTTAATTCATCAGTTTTCGGTTTGATTTGTTTTGTTTGTTTTGTTTGTTTTCCTTGGTCTTAACTCTTTGTCAATAACATGAAGTTAATCCCAAGGAGGGAAAACACTGTTGCTGGTGGGATGAAGTGTTCGGCCGTCGCATCTCTATAGAGTTAAAAGTTAGTCGTATATTATTTTTATTTTCTGATCGTCGCAGTCAACCCAGGATGTCTACGCTGTTTGTGATCTCTTGGCGGAGTTTACGTTCAGTAGTTTTCCATTGCTTTCTGCAAGACAGACACCCATACCATTTCGTTAAAAACAAAAAGCAACACAAGGCGGGCTGCTGCCAAATCGCCCGCAGCTGTGTTTCGAATGCGGTATGCAGGATTACAAATTGCGTCCGTAACGCCTTCGCCACGGAGCCAGCCCTCTGTTGAGTAAAGGACCCTTTTACCATCAGGTATATGGTGCTAACCCATATGTTTATCGACCAACCGGCACTCGGTGGATGATATGGTCAATGTCCCACTGGTCGCCTGTACATCCCAAGTCCCTTCCTGGCACGTAGTTTAGGCTGGGGATGGGGAGATTCATTTTATAAATCTGTCCCAATGAGGATTCGAACTCATGACAACCGATCGACAGGCGAGCATCTAGTCACTAAGTTACCCCCGCCGGCGTCATTTTTGTTTTTTTTGCATTTTTTTTTTTTTGGGGGGGGGGGGGGGGTTTAACAAGACATCGCTGTCACCACCAGCATTTTACTGCTGTTGCAGATGTCTTGACAAGTTTTACGTGATGGCTGTATAAATGTGGTTTCTGAGGAGAATGCAAAGAATACCATGGACAGACAGAAAAACCAACGACCAAGTCCTACAAGAAACAAATGAAAATCGTTAACTGATTAGAGAAATTAGACGTAGACAGTCACAATATTTTGGACATGTTATGAGAAGAAATAAATTAGAGAACTTGGTGACAACTGGCAAGATCGAGGGGAAGAGAACAGGGTTAAGACATAAAAGTAAATACCTGGATGGCTTGACCACGTGGCATGGCCGAATTAAGAACACTGAGCTGATCCACGACTCTAGTGATCGAGTGAAATGAGGAATCATGACCGCCCAAGCTTACCGGCATGGCACATAGTGGATGGATGGATGGAGTTTGCCATTGCTTTCTGAACGACCGGTTCCCATACCAATTCTTTAAAACCCAGCGCAATGCTGTCTGCTGCCAAATCTCGCACCGCTGTGTTTCGAACGCGGGTAAGCGGGATTACAAATCGCATCCATAATAACTTCGCCATGGAGACCGGCCCGTGATATCTACTAGTGCATAATTAAGTGTGGTGAGAACGTTCTTTTCTTGCCCCATATCCTTTATGAATATGTACAGAAAATTCTGAAAACCACTTGGTATCAATTTTTTTTTTTTGGGGGGGGGGGGGGCGCTCCTAGCTGACAACCAGACCCACACTGGCTCAAACCAATGGATTAAACCCAGGTTGTAGTGATCGGAACGTCTAGTTTACTAAAGCCAATCAACTTGGGGACAGCAACCCCGGTGAGAACTTTTGGACAGCAACTCTGGGGAGAACATTTGCAAAGCAAAAGTGGGGAGAACGTTTGGAAACCAACAGTGAGGAGAACTTTGGGAAACCAATGATGGGGGGAACCTTTAGAAACCAACAGTGAGGATGACTTTTAGAAACCAACAGTATTGAGAACGTTTAGAAACCAACAGTGTTGAGAATGTTTAGAAACCAACAGTATTAAGAACGTTTAGAAACCAACAGTATTGAGAGCGTTTAGAAACCAACAGTCTGAGAACGGTTAGAAAACAACAGTATTGAGAACGTTTAGAAACCAACAATGTTGAGAACGTTTAGAAACCAACAGTATTGAGAACGTTTAGGAACCAATAGTTTTGAGAACGTGTAACAGTATAGACGTAGAGGGAGAGTTAATAGGAGAGAATGGAACACTGGTGCACACGTATAAATTGGGAAAGTAAACTAGAAGAGAAAAAGGGGCGCGAGAATGCACCAAGGAATTAGTACGTCAGAAAGTTTGAGGTAGCAACAGAAGCTAACAACAACAACAGAACAACGTAAACATTAGAGACCAAGACCAGCTCGGGAGCAGACGTGTAAATGAAGCCTCTCTCATTCACTGAACCCGGGACTATATGATTGGAGTGGTTAGGTAGGTTAATTTGTGGCTGAATTCAGAGTATGATAGTGAGTATCAAAATTGCATGTTATAATGCTCAGTAAGCTGTACAAGGATTAGCGTCATGATTAGAATCAGGTTACTCCCCCGATGTGTCTCCACCTTGCCGTGGTGGGGGAGCTTGCGTGTCCCATCGACCCCATGTGCTTGCCGATGGGTGAAAAACTACATATCGGACAGCATATGGGATAGGGACCAGACTAAGAGAGACACAACCTGCTGCTCTGCAGGTGAGACTGAGGATAGCAGTCCAAAATTTAAATCAGGCGCACGAAGGCAGAAGTTCTTGGTCCGGACAAAACACTAAAGGCTCCCTGTCGAGGGCTGTGGCTGAACGCCTCTAAGCCACAAACCCTCGGACCTGAGAGCCGGGCCGATAGCCACCTCTCGAAACATAAAGGCGTGATACTGAGCAAGCTACATGCTCAGGTCTGATAGAAGTTCGAAGGCTCTCAGCTGGGGGATATGAGAGATTCCCGGATGAGAGGCCAGGCCGTTTCTCGTTCACCGCTGCACGAAGGTAAGGTGCTGATCCGGCAGCACAAGTAGCCTACCTCGTGAGCGAGTACAAAAAGTCAAAAAGTGCCCCAGTCGAAGAAAGTGGCTGCGAAAACTGTATCTAACTCATAGAGTGTAGACAAAAGTGGAAGAACGTCTCAATGCCGCAAAATGGAACGCACGACGAGCGAACCTATTGCGTGGTCCGAAGTCAAAAGCGTGGGTGTCGCTTGCAGTCTGACCGTCCCTGGTGTGTGCTTGAGCGATCAGTGGCAAACGAGTTGCCCAACACATGGAAGTGAGGAACTAAAGCAGCCATGAGCAGGACGTGGCAAGTCCTCGGGTGAGCCCAGTCACAGAGCAATATGTGCCGGCTCTGCAATTATGGAAGCCTCCTTGGATAGCGAGGGAATGCTCATGGTCTGCCCCTGCCTTCCCTTGAGGGCCGACCACGATGTCGTTCTTCGTTCTATCTTGACCAGCTGAGATGTTAGCGACATCACAACAGTCCAAATGTCTCGAAACCAGAGGATGGCTAACCTCATTAAAAAATGCCCGCTGGAAGTCGGAAGTGTCGTCCTACGGGTGGCAAACTAAAAATTGACACTACGCAATTACGTCCGAGTGAAATGTCTCGTCCGAATGTCTCTCGTGCTAGGAACAGGTCTGACTACCTAGTTTCCGAATGCCGCTCTTGTTCGGAACAGCTCTGACTGGGTAGTTTTCCGAATGTCTGTTGAGCCTGGAAAAGCTCTGATGGGCGCAACGACAAGCACATGTCCGAAAACTCGCTGAGTGGATGCCGTCTGCAAACCTGTCTGGTTTGTGCGGGAATGACCCGGGGAAACGAAATGACCAATATATTGAAGTGAGGATTTAAAGCAGCCATGAGCAGGACGTGACGATCTCCCTCGGTGAGCCCAGATCCAGGGCGTTATGTGTCGGCCCTGCAACTATGGAAGCAACCTTGGATGGCGGAAAATGCTATGGACTGTCCCTGCCTTCCTTTGAGGGATGACCGTTGTCTTCGACCGTTCCACCTTGGCCAGCATAGTTGCAGATGGCGCCACAAAAGTGAGAGTCTCCCAGGAATGCTACCTGGTCAAAAATGCACGCTAAAGTCGATGTGTTGGCCTACGGGTTTCGGCCCAAGGGCGCATAACAGACACACCGCAATCACATCTGAAAAAAACACTCCGGATGAACGAAAAGAAGAAGAAGAAGAATCAGGTTATGTTTTCACCTTCGTCAAGGGTCCGTCGTGCTATTGTAAGGCATGGGCGGTTGATGCCACCGTCATGATTGTTGAGAATATCATGTCGTCTTGAACTTATCTGTTCAGAAATGAATAAATAAAAGCAAATGTAACCATCATCACAGTCTTAACTGCGAGCTTTTCATGTGTATCCGAAAGATGATGGAAGATGAAAGATTTGAACGACGTTCAGCCTTCTACTAGGTCCTTGGAGACTTATGATTCAGAACCCTATACGATCGTGCTGTACGGTTGGAATCAGAATCAGAACAGTAAATTTTTGAATGGAGAGATTCCTGAAACCTGGGTATCACGTGAAGACCTTGAGTTACAGAAGTCGATGTAGTTAGCGAAGTCAGGGGAAACGCACCGGCACTGTTAAAAACGTTTATAAACCAACAGTGAGGATGCCTTTTAGAAACCAACTGTGTTGAGAACGGTTAGAAACCAACAGTGTTGAGAACGTTTAGAAACAGTGTTGAGAACGTGTAGAAACCAACATTGGGGGGAACGTTTGGATACCAATTTAGTTGTTGTTTGTGAGGGGTGGGAGGTGCTTTTGGAAACTAACGATTTTTGGAAATGGCAACTGTCTAGAGAACTTTATGAAAGCAGCTGGGGGAAAGGGGGGGGGGGTGGACCTTTGGAAATTAACGAAGGCAAAAACTTTTGAAAATCAACGATGCGGAAGACTTTAAGAAAGCAAGTATGGGACATACAGAACAAACAGCTTACCTTGCCATACTGTGAGAAGTACTTCTTACAATCCTCGATTGTTGTAGTTGAAGATAGCCCACCTATAAAGATCTTCTTTGTCTTTGTCACCAGCTGAAACAGATCATTGGGGTGTGCTTATTAGTTGTTGTTTGATGATGCAATACTCATGCACACACAGAGAGGAGAGAGAGAGAGAGAGAGAGAGAGAGAGAGAGAGAGAGATTAAGAAAACAGAAAAATAAATAAGAAGACAGGAGGAGAAGAAGGGAAATTTGGTGGAGGTGAAAGAGGAGGAGGGGGCGGAAACAGAGAAGAAGAAGAAGAAGAAGAAGAAGAAGAAGAAGAAGAAGAAGAAGAAGAAGAAGAAGAAGAAGAAGAAGAAGAAGAAGAAGAAGAAGAAGAAGAAGAAGAAGAAGAAGAAGTAAGAGGGGCGGAAGAGGAAAAGGATATGCAAGTGACGGATAATGCTGCTGATGATGGCAATAATAATAATAATAATAATAATAATAATAATAATAATAATAATAATAATAATATAATTAATAATAGTAATAACTACTATCAGAAGAAATAGAAGGGAGAAGATAAAGAACAGAAGATTATGACGATGATGATGATAATTGTAACGTACATAATAAACACGAAGGTAGGGCGGATGTAGGGGTTAAGAATATGAAAATAACAATACAAGGTTACAGGGGTGAGATGAGAGGAAGGCGGATGTGGGGCCAGAGAGGTTGACTAAGAAGTCCCAAGACAATGGGGAAGCCCCAACACAGTTGACTGTTCTAGCACGTATATGTTAGTTTGAGTCACCCGTGGACAGAGAGGAACGTGCTAGAGAGGAGATAAAACAAAGGGAAACCCCAAAAGATATTGTCATGGGAAGTCGTAATTGGGTTCAAGGGTGAAATAGATTTGTATAGGTGGTCCCGAGGAGGCCCAAATAAACAGAGAAGAAAGTAATGGGGCGGGGATTCAGGGAGAATTGTAATTTCGGGGTAGTAAGGTAAACTTCCCCCAGAGGCATTCAGTGTGGGCAAGTTATATAAAAACTTGGCCCCACAACGATAGACTCCGTGGAGTTGAGTTCGGACACGGGAAAGAGTCCGGTGCGGCAAGTTATATTATAGAGGCCGGTGGAAGTCAGTATTGTACTCAACAGGTGTGAACGGGATATATACGCAGATCTGTTAGAAACGTTCCGAATTAGTGATGTGCATTGTGTTCATTCATAGATAAACACACATCATATTATTTGGCGCTCACAGAAGGAGAAGAAGGAAGTAGAGACTAGAAGACGCACTAGACAACATACAATTTGAAAGCTATAATTACCGACCGGGATCGGTCGATTTGGAGTGTCTAGTTGGTCATGCGTCGAAGTACACTTGTTCCTGCAGCGAGGCGCCGTCGTCATTTGGAGGCGACAGGTTCTATCCCGGTAACTATAGCTTTCAAATTTTATGTTGTCTAGTGCGTCTTCTAGTCTCTACTTCCTTCTTCTCCTTCCGTGAGCGCCAAATAATACTATGTGTGTTCATTCATAGTTAATAAATCTCGTGTGTGTGTGTATGTGTGTGTGTGTGTGTGTGTGTGTGTGTGTGTAAACCGGTGTTCTCAAGTGAGTAATAACTGATGAACAAGGTAATGATGTGTGTTGTGATACCTGTGGCCGATCCATCCTGCACTACTCAGTGATCTCTGCCAAATATAGGGACCTTAGACAACAGCCGATGTCAGCCTCTTGCAGGGGATTGTGGCAATAATAATAATAAGAAGAAGAAGAGAGGAGGACGATAGGATTAGGGGGGATTAATATATTCTTGATGATGATGATGATGATGATGATGATGATGATGATGATGATGATGATGATGATGATGATGATGATGACGATGGTGATACTAATAATAATAATAACAGTAAGAAGAAAAAGAAGAAGAAGAAGAAGAAGAAGAAGAAGAAGAAGAAGAAGAAGAAGAAGAAGAAGAAGAAGAAGAAGAAGAAGAAGAAGAAGAAGAAGAAGAAGAAGAAGAAGAAGAAGAAGAAGAAGAAGAAGAAGAAGAAGAACAACAACAACAACAACAACAACAACAACAACAACAACAACAACAACAACAACAACAACAACAGCATTAATATAAACAACCAAAATAAAAGAACGAGGTCGATGTGGAAATGAAGAAGAAAATGAAAATGAGTGTGGGAGAAAACATCAAACAATTAAAACACAGAACAATAACACGCTTAAATAAATTAGTGTATTTTGTTTATTTAATTACTAATTAGAATTTTCATCGCTTGGTGTGTCAGCAAATCGTTAATCCTCTTTAAAGTGCTCGATAAATTAACGAATATTGTGTTGTTTTCCGCTTTCTCAGTCAAGCCCCTATAATCAAACAGCAATAGGCATCTTGTTTCTCCTTACCATCTCTCTCTCTCTCTCTCTCTCTCTCTCTCTCTCTCTCTCTCTCTCTCTCTCTCTCTCTCTCTCTCTCTCTCTCTCGGCCTTAGAATTGCCTCTAAGACGTTTCTTTCATTTCGCCATTTCCGCACTTAACATCAATCAACCCCGTTTTATTCAATCAACCATTTCCCGTAACATCGAGGCCCTAACGCTGGGAAGCATTGCATTTGCTGCGCGCCAATCAGGGATCTAAATTTGGCATTACTGGGAAAATCCGCAATCGGCATCAAGAGCAAGGTGCGTTTATGTTCAGGGGGACGAAATTACAAAATGGAGAAAATATAAAACCAACGAAATGAAACTTTGTGAGGGTTCATGTAACAATAATAATAATAATAATAATAATAATAATAAGAAGAAGAAGAAGAAGAAGAAGAAGAAGAAGAAGAAGAAGAAGAAGAAGAAGAAGAAGAAGAAGAAGAAGAAGAAGAAGAAGAAGAAGAAGAAGAAGAAGAGGAAGAGGAAGAAGAAGATAATAATAATAACAATAATAATAATAATAATAATAATAATAATAATAAGAAGAAGAAGAAGAAGAAGAAGAAGAGAAGAAGAAGAAGAAGAAGAAGAAGAAGAAGAAGAAGAAGAAGAAGAAGAAGAAGAAGAAGAAGAAGAAGAAGAAGAAGAAGAAGAAGAAGAGGAAGAAGAAGAAAAATAATAATGATCATCGTCATCATTAAAACAGTTAAAAAGGCAAGAGTGTCGATTTCTTTCTAACGGGTTTATTTCCCATATGGTCCGGTCTCTTCTGCAAAGCGGTTATCCAAAAACGTAAAGCACGCACTCTTCAGCTCCAGCGACGATCCCCTGGGTCTCCGAAAACATTACACTTGTGATCAGAACGATGTAGGCCGGTATCGAACCCACTGTCTTCAGAGCGCTGGGCAAGGGTTGTATCCATTTCGCCACGGAGACTCCGTCATCAATAATGGATTATAGAATGGATGTGTGGATAATCATCTGTTTAATAGTTACGATTGTAGAATGGATGTGTGTATAATGATTTGTTCAATAGTTACGAAGAACACATAGAACTTCAGATGGACAGGCAGGCAGGCAGGCAGGCAGGCAGGCTGGCAGGCAGGCAGGCAGAGGGATTGGCGAAATAACTGGTATTTAGAAGGACGGGATGAGAGATATATCCTTGCGGGGACGGTTGGGTGGGTAAGTAGATACACGATGTACAAACGACAAACATACACATATATAGATAGACGGGCAGCAAGATGTATGAAACGAATGGTGTCTGGAAGGAAGGACAGACAGACAGACAGACAGACAGACAGACAGACAGGCAGGCAGGCAGGCAGGCAGGCAGGCAGGCAGGTGTACGGCGAACGGACATACAAACATACACTTAGACAGACAGGCAGACAGAGGACTGAGTGGTCTCGAGGTATGGCTTCCGCCTCATGTATTGGAAGTCCCGGGTTCAAGCCCCGGCGAGGGCCGGGATTTTTTCACGTGGACTTCTAGTAACAACATCTCCCCTGGTCTCCGGGTAGTGAGATCGGACGCCCTTGTGTATTGCTGCGCACGTAACAAAAAAAGTCCCTTGGCAGTTGGAAATCGAAAAAGAGTAACCTAAAGGCGCTGCCCGGGAAAAGTTTCGATTTACAAATCTACCCAAAATATTTCAGGATCCTCGCCGGTGCTACGGAGTTTGTGCACTGAGCTGAGATTCTTCGGACTTAGGTTTGAGTTTCGAGTAGAACGGAGCACTTATGGGTTACACCCGTGTGCCATGATGTTAATTCGTCGGCTAAACTAAACTAAACTTATTTAATAGTTGCAATCGGACAAACATACACATTGACCAACAGTCTGGCAAGCCAATAGATGAGTGTATGAAATTGGGGTGGACTGGGCGACAGTTGGCTGGGTGTGTGGATTGGTGGGTGGATGGGTGGGTGGATGGGTGGGTGTATGGGTGGGTGGATGGATGGGTGGGTGGATGGGTGTGTGGATGGGTGGGTGAATGGGTGTGTGGATGGGTGGGTTGATGGGTGGGTGGAAGGATGGGTGGATAGGTGTGTGGACGGGTGTGTTGATGGGTGTGATGACGGGTGTGTGGATGGGTGTGTGGGTGGTTGGGTGAATAAAAAGATCCACGGAGGGCGGTCAGACAGTCAGCCAGAGCCGATATATAATTCTTTTCCACGTGAGTTTTTAACGTTTATGAGTGTTAATAAATAGCCGCAAATGAACTAAATTAATTTAACGCACCGCTTGGAGCGTAACGCTAGGGAAACAAAGAAAGATTAATGTAAACAATTTGAGAGATTAAGATTGAGAGAGAATAAATTCAAATATTTTAGCAAACACGTGATTAATAGTTGTTATGGTTCGCTTAACTGCCAGGGAAAGATTTTTTAAAAATGATCAACTATTTTAGAAGTTATAAATTTAATTATAGTTTGTGATGAAGAAATTAGAAATTAGAGAGTTGGGACGTCGAGCGAAAAGCGAAAGAATAAGAGCTGGTGAGAAAGAGACAGATAGGCAGATATGTATAAATGTATCGAGAGAGAGAGAGAGAGAGAGAGAGAGAGAGAGAGAGAGAGAGAGAGAGAGAGAGAGAGAGAGAGATGATATGGGGTGGAGAGAGTTGGTCGGACAGATATAGACAGACAGACAGACAGACTGACAGAAATAAAGAAAGAAATAAAGAAAGAAAGAAAGAAAGAAAGAAAGAAAGAAAGAAAGAAAGAAAGAAAGAAAGAAAGAAGGCAAACACGTCTAGATCGACAGACTGGATGTGGAATGACGCAAACAGTTAGACAGACAGATAACAACATCTATAATTAAATTTACCTTTTCTATTCGCAAAGTGGACATAGAAATCCAGGAAGATTAAAATAAGGTGCAGACAGGAGAGATTGACGAGAAGGCACCTCAAGGTTAAGATATGACCTCATTTATACACTGAAGACGGTTTAAATATTAATGGTTTCCGGGAGCTGCGCACAGAGCAGTAATCATCTAGAACTATACACGCAATGTGGAGTAAATCGGGATAACAATTCCCGCCATTAGGGGGGCAAAACCGATCCTGCAGTAAAAGCCGGAAGCAGGCTATGAAGCAGGGAATGATGGGAGGCGGGAATATCTCCGAAGAGGAAAATAAATGTCTGCCATTATTACGGGGAGAACCGAGCAATTACGGGATTCTGTCCTCTTTTCCGTTAGGAAGCGGTATCGGCCGTTGCCCACCCCTGGGGTAGTTGAGTTTCTAGAACATTCTGGATATACAGGGGCCTGACAAGTAAATCCACACTCGGTGGACGCTCAGACTACAAGGTGACGTAAATCCAACCGATCTGAAATGGTAACAGCCACTATCTTTTTCATCTTATAGACTTTACCGTATGGTATTAGTCGTCGTAGTTGCTCCCAGCCTCCTGTCTCGCGTGTTGATAGTCATTTCTGATGCATGTGTTTCTGCAACCGACGATGTTAAGCTTTTGATTGTGTGTGTGTGTGTGTGTGTGTGTGTGTGTGTGTGTGTGTGTGTGTGTGTGTGTGTGTGTGTGTGTGTATGTGTGTGTGTAATTTTGTCCCCGCTTACTCGCTTTGACCTCAAGCGTAGTCCATACAGACTACTTTCTAGTAGTTCTGGACTGAATTTTGCGCGTGGATTAGCTCTTCGTATTAACAGTGTCCCTCGCCATTAGGCGAACCAAATCCGACTTCAGAGGCACTTGTAATTTACGTCCCCAAGTCAAGGACGATAGGAAACAATTTTAGTCCAACTTTCCGGTGTAGGGGCTAAGCACCTTACCTCGGCATCAGCACACCGGATGTTTAAGAATAAGCATTCTTATCCAAACGGCCATGCTGACCCACTGTTAGGCTAATTAGCATCATCTTTCGGTGTCTTCGTCTGTCTCCCATTTACTCTACATTTTCAGGTGTCGCGGTATTTCGCAGTGTGGGCTTTCTCATAACGCGTACAGATACAGTAGGAGGTATACTTTGAGGGCCGTGGCAGCGCAGTGGCTGGACGCTCGCTTTCCGGCCTGGATGGTATGGATTCGAATCAAGCTTAAAATTGGTCTCATCTAATCTCATCTCATCATGTTCCTCGTGTACCTAGCGGTTTCGAGGTGAAGTATAAACACCGGGAGAGTGCCCGCTTATGGGCTTCATATATCGATATCCCCATGGACTCTGTTATTCCCTGCGTCCATCGTTTACGTGGTCGGCCTCTTCCTCTGCTTCCCTCTGGTCTGTACATCATTGCTTCTTGTGGTATAAAATTGGTACAAGGAAGATACCTGGAGGTAAAAGCATCCTTGCTACGGAGTTCGTGCGCTCTAGTGACAATCTCCTTGGGTGGTCAAGGGGAAAAAACTGGGTTTCCGATGAAAGTGTCCTTGAGCAATTAAAGTAATACTGGACAAACAACACTATGCCTTGTGCCAAGTCTGTCATTTACTGCCAATATAGTACCTTGCGGTGTATGGCATGATGGGGGGGGGGGGGGGGGGGTCTTTGAGCCTGAGGAATTAAGGCCGCCTGGCTAGTGCAAAACATACCATGTTGTTGACACCTTGCAGTCTTGACAGACCAAAGTATGTGAGTTGGAATGTGGCCAATATTCCATCACAATGTCTGGGCAGAGCTTCAGAGAATCATGTGGAGCCCAAACGACATGTCCCCTCTATCGGCCTAGTCTTGTGTATTCCAGAGGAATGGGTAACCAATACATCTGGCACAAGGTAGGCTGCAGACGCTGGCGGCTCAGCGTCAATCCACCGAGACCTCACCACCCCGAGCCGGTGGCGAGTTATGGCCAGACCCTGACACCCAAGGGACCCGGCTTAGAGGCGTTCAGCCATGTCCCACAGGTGAGGGCCTTGTACGAGCCCGGACCATAAGGGCGCGCACATCTGTCGATCACAAGTGTCCGGACCTGTGTAAAGCGTGCACTATTGTCAGACTCCCCACCTGACTTTTAGCGGTCCCCGCGACCAGCGGGAATAGGCCCGCCATAGCTACCGCAGGAGATATTGCCTGTCTATTTGCAAAGCAAATCTCCCATACTTCCACTGTGCGGATCTCGCGACCAGCGAGAATAGGTCCGCCGGAGATTATGCTCGTCTGCTGCGAACAAATCTCTACCGAGAGACTGAATAAGTAAAGAAACGATAAAAGTAGTACCATGTACAATGTAAGTAACTCCGTACAAGCCAACTACTTAGTGCAATAAAAGCAATCCCGTACAAGCCAAATTATTAATTTGTAATTGTGTTGCGTATCCCTTACGGGACGTTGCAGTCAACACCAGCATTTTCAGCTGCTATTGATGTACTAGGCAAGTGTTAGGTTCAGTAGTTTGCCATTGCTTTCTGAATATACCTTGTGCAATTACAGTAATCCAGCAAAAGTCAAACTATACTTTGTGCAATTAAAGCCAAATTATACCTTGCGCAATGAAAATAATCCTTAACAGCCAAACTATACCTTGAGCAATTAAAGTAATCCAGTACAAACCATACTATACCTTGTGCAGCGAAAGTAATCCAATACAAACCAAACTATACCTTGTGCCAAAACTGTCATTTACTGCCAACATAGTACCTTGCGGTGTATGGCAGGAGGATTGGTCGGGGGTGGGGGGAAGGGGGTCTTTGAGCCCGAAGAATTAAGGCAGCCTGGCTAGTGCAGTCGCCGCGAACTTTGCAGGTTAGGATTTTCTTTTTGCCCCCGACAGAAAAAAATCCCACACCTTACCGAGGATTCGAACCCGGGTCTTCCGAAGGAGAATTCGGCATTCTAGCCACTCGGGCAGCCGCGCCTCGTGCAATGAAAGACATCCCGTGCAAGCCAAATTATACCTTGTACAATGACAGTAATCCCGTACCAGCCAAACTACACCTTTACAATCAGAGTACAAAGTACACCATCCTGTTCCGCAATGTGAGATGCTAGTCTCATACACGTTTATTAACTAACGGATACTCTAGCGCTGATGAAATCAATATCACACTAAGCGCCTTTACTTCCCAAAACATTTCAAAGTACATATTTGGCTGGGTCAACCTGGCAACCCATGTTTATTTAGAAGAAAGACACAAAAACATACCGGTCTCGATGAGTATTCGAACACAAGCCTAACAGACCAGCAGGCAAGCCTCATAACCATTTCTCTATCTCGGCTGCCACGGATATAAAACGCGATCCATTAAATGCATTACATAAAATGAGTTTTGGGGCGATCAATGAGCATAAACTAACTCGCTTATCACAAAGTAAGGGAATACGTGTTGGTTCAAAATGAATTAAAGTGCGGGATAAGCATTTTAAAAAAAGATATGTAGGGAAAGAGAAGAGATGGTGTATCTCAGTGCCTATCTCGGGGCACGCACGGCCATCAGCAATCAATCACAGAATTCGGCACACTATTTAGGCCGAAATATCGACCCTCACTCTGGCACGTCAAATCCTGCCCATGGAAGGTTATGATAAGAGATCCCGAAAGCCCCTAAGCCTCACGCAATCCTATTCCGAGCCTGATCCAAAACCTACTTCATCTTCGATCTGTAAAAAGCCGTCTGTGGGTCGCCGGGGTGCCCGGATGTTGGCAGTGATCCTCCACTTCTTATAATCAACAGCAATGCACGTAAGTGTGTGACTGCTGTGGCATGTTCCTGTTTTTAATGTCATGGTTAGGACATCTTTTGCCGGCCAGTGGATATCACACAAAATGCTCCTCAATGCCCAATGTGAAAAGTGGAACAGACAGGAGACTGAATGTATTAAGAATCCTATCTCCTACAGTCGTACTATACAGTCAAGATCTAGACAGAGTGTAATGCATTCTTAAGGCTAATTAACCCCGTAAATTAAGGCTCCGAAGTATGGACTCTAGTTGTTAACTGCAAAATGTCCTTTCCCTGTGGGCAATCAACGTCTGCTGCATAATTGAAGATCTTCGTGAGTACAGAGGTGGGGCTTGGCCAGTAAGTCGGCAGTGGAGGTCGGTGAGCTAATCTGTGTCTCTTGTGTGCGTACTAGGATAGGTTATAGGAGTCGACGTCATGGATAGACAGAAATATTGATAGACGAACAGGCAGCTGGACAGAAAAAGAGACTTTGGTGGAAGGATGGATGGGTGGGTGGGTTTGTGGGTGAGTGGGTGGATGTATAGGTGGATGTATGGATGGATGGGTGGGTGATTGGATGGATGAAATGATGGATGGATGGATGGATGGATGGATGGATGGACCGACCGACCGACTGACTGAGAGAGCGACAGATAGACAAATGGATAGGTAGACAGACAGACTGACGGGCGGGCAGATGGACGGGCGGGCGGGCAGGCAGATGGACGGGCGGGAAAATGGACAGGCAGGCAGATGGACGGGCGGGAAGATGGACGGGCAGGCAGATGGACGGGTGGATGGGCAGATGGAAGGGCGGACAGATGGAAGGGCGAGCAGATGGAAGAGCGGGCAGATGGAAGAGCGGGCGGATGGAAGAGCGGGCAGATGGAAGAGCGGGCAGATGAAAGGGCGGGCGGACAGATGGAAGGGTGGGCGGGCAGATGGAAGGGCTGGCGGGCAGATTGAAGGACGGGCGGGCAGATGGACGGGCGGGCGGGCAGATGGAAGGGCGGGGAAGGGCGGACAGATGGAAGGGCGGGAAGATGGACGGGCGGGCAGATGAACGGGCGGGCGGGCAGATAGATGGGCGAGCGGGCAGATGGACGGGCGGGCAGATGGAAGGGCGATCGGGCAGATGGACGAGCGGGCGGGTGGGAGGGCAGTTGGACGGGCGGGCGGGCAGTTGGAGGACGGGTGGGCATATGGACGGGCGGGTGGGCAGATGGACGGGCGGGTGGGCAGATGGACGGGCGGTAGGGCAAATGGACGGGCGGTCAGATGGACGTGCGGGAGGGCAAATGGACAAGTGGGTAGGCCGATGGACGGGCGGGCAGATGGACGGGCGAGAAAATGGACAGTCGGGAAGATGGACAGGCGGGCAGATGGACGGGCGGGCAGATGGGCAGATGGACGGGCGGGCAGATGGGCAGATGGACGGGCGGGCAAATGGACGGGCGGGCAGATGGACGGGCGGGCAGATGGCAGACGGACGGGCGGGCAGATGGGCAGACGGATGGGCGGGCAGATTGACGGGCGTATGGGTATGGACAGACCGATCCACCGACACCTCTTCGGGAACTATGTGGAAGAGCTCTAGTTCCCTACCTAAAGCTCAGAAAACACAGTGGTGAGGTAAGTCGGTCGAGGTACTTCACTTCAATGGAGAGGCAAAGTAGGGCGCAGCCAGGTGATAATTGATTCAGCCCTACACTAATGGACTATCTGGAGTTAGGCTCAGCTCGGCAAAGTTTTCTTTACATGTTTTAGGTATGATATTGTCAACAGACTCCACCGACCCAATGCCCAGTGGCAGATACCCTCCCACTTAAAAAAGAGCAAAAGGTTTTAAAAGGCAACATGGTCGACTTAATTGCACCGGGTTATATCCCATATGGCTCGATCTCTTACAGCTGGGAAGGCTGATTGCACAAAGCACAAGCTCCGTAGCTTCAGATGTCTCCGAGAAAATTGGACTGGTGAACAGAACGACGTAGCTTTGAATCAAACCTACAAACTTCGAATCACAAGGCAGGCGATGAAACCACGTCGCCACGGAGTCTAATCCCCTATAAAGGAACAAAGAATAAGAGGTAGAATTAGTGCTGCATAAAGGGAACTCCGGATTCGAAAGCAAATGAAAATGAATATCATCCCACTCGCCAACCAGAACAGGGTACAAGAAATAGCTAATTTATTGCCGGTTTTTGCTGTTCTCGTTAAAGCGATAAAAGAGAGGTGGTGGCGGTGGTTGTGTGAAGACGGGGAAACTGATCCACATGTTTGAAAGATGAAGAGGGAATCTAATTTATTACGCCCTCCCGTTACTCGTAAGCGTTACATTCTTTATGGTATAATGCGTTCAACAAATGCTCGGATCTGACACATTGGGAAGCTGGGTTGACAACAATATAGTGCTATGAAATAATCTCACATGGATTGTTTGACACTCATAGAAGGAAACGAAACAAGTCAATATATATTGATAGACATAGTGAGGCTAGGATTGACAACAGTGTAGTACTAAGCATTATTATGCATACGTATTAATGGACACTCACAGAAGGAAAAGAAATAAGTAGAGATCTATTGATTGACACTCATTGAAGTAGAGGTCTATTGATGGACACCGACGGAAATATAGGAAAGAAGTAGAAATATTGTGATGAATACTGAAAGGAGTAAACAGACACAATTAGGGATTTAGTAATGGACAATCACAGAAATATCAATGTTACCTCATATAAATATCAATATTACCGCATAGAAATATCAGTTTTACCTCACAGAAATAACAATATTACCTCATAGAAGTATCAATATTACCCCATATAAATATCAACATTACCTCATATAAACATCAATATTATCTCATAGAAATAGAGGAGAGAACTAGCTGGACACTCACAGAAGTAAACGAAAGAAGTCAAAATGAGAAAGAAATGATGTAGGAATTGATTCATGGTCAATCATAGAAATACATGATATAATTATAGATCTATTGATGGACACTCATTGAAGTATAGGGAAGAAGTATTCATCTATTGATGGAACTTATAAGGGTATAGGGAGGAATTAGAGATCTATTGATGGACATATAGGAAAGAAGTAGGAATTGACTGATGGAAAGTAAAGGCGCTCACCAGAAAGCTGACCACATCATCTACCAAGTGCCAGCTGGTCTGTACAAATACTGATCGAGCACCATATGCTCAACCTGGGGTTGACCGCCACGTCCTGTAAAGGCCATGCAACATGTACAAGTGTATAATGGGGGTTGAGTATGGCGAGCTATACATGGCGAGCTTTGGACCGATTAAGATGTATACTACAACTAGCAATTTGTACAGATCAAATGGAAGCAGAAGAAGAGGCCGACCATGTAAACGATGGACAGAGGGACAACCAGGAGTCCATAGAAATCTCGATAGATGAAGGGCACTCTCCCGCTGTTTATGCGTCACCTCGTCACTGCAAGGTACAAGTGGAACTAGATGAGAAGAGATGAGATGAGGTGAAGGTGTGATGAGATGAAGGTTAATTAGATGAGATAAGATGTGATAAGATGAGATGAGATCATCGTCATCAAGGGCCGTGCCGACTGGCGTAGGCGTTCATGACTCTCCACAGATCTCGTCTTTGGTTTTCTTTGTTTGTTTGTTTTTTCCTCCATGCCACCGCCGCAATCCACCCAGCATCATTTCTCGTGGTCTGCCTCTGCCTCTTTTCCCCTCAATCTTTCCAGTTAAGATGAGATAAAGGTGTTAAAAGGGGGTCATTTTCTTACTCTGCTAATTTAGGTTACATCGATCTGGACGTTCAGCCCAATAGGGGGAAAAAATGGATGCGAATTTCTTCTTCTTCTGCGTTCATCCGGAGTGTTTTTTCGGACGTAATTGCTTTGTGCCTGGTTACAGCAGAGCTGCGATACTTGCGCCTTTAGGCGGACACATCCGACTTCTGCGGGCGTTTGTTGACCGGGTCAATCTTCCCGGATGGATGCGAATTTGAACTCACAGCCACCAGGCCGGCCAGCTGACTAACGTCTAGCCACAACGATACCACAATTCCCAGGCTTGCTAATAGCTTGCTTTATTACCTATTTACCGCTCCATAATTTTCGCTATAAACAAATAATAGCTACTACAAATATTTATTCACAACTAGATGGCAACCGACGTCTCTCGCCAGTTAAGTGCCGCACCTCGCACCAACCTTTCATGTTTAATCTGCTCGGCACCGCATCTCAGCTTTAACGTGGTCCATATTTTTTACCGTTTCCTCCCCCGCTAATATCAGGTGACTTAATGAGATGCGCCAAGATGGCAGGCATGCCGCGCACGTGCGTTCAGGCGGGAATTATTTCAGGACGTGCCGGAAGGTTGTATATGTTCAGTGCGGTGCGGTGCGGTTTTAATGTTGCGTTCATCTAATGGGAGTTGGGCATGGGAAATACATGGTGTGATTTGGAACGAGCCTGATTGCATGTTAAATGGGTATCCAAATGGGTCTCAACTGATAAATGGCATCTCATCGCCATATACTGTTATGTCCACATCTACGGTGGTCGATCAGAGTCACAAAACACTCGCTGTTCTGTGTTTGCTCTGCGTCTTCAGAGTTTGTCCTGCGTTTTCATTGTTTGTCCTGCGCTCTCAGTCTAACCAGCGTCTTCACGGCCTATTATGAGTCTTCACTGTCTGTCATGAGTCTTCACTGTCTGTCATAAGTCTTCACTGTCTGTCATGAGTCTTCATAGTCTGCCCTGCGTCTTCAGAGTTTGTCCTGCGCTTTCAGTCTAACCTGCTTCTGCACGGCCTATCATGGGTCCTCACAGTCTGTCATATGTCTTCACTGGCTGCCTTGCGTATTCAGTCTACCCTGCATCTTCAGAGCCCATCCTGCGCTGTAAGTCTACCCTGCGTCTTCACGGCCTATCATGTGTCTTCAGAGACTGTCCTGCGTCATCAGCGGAAGTCCTGCGTCTTCACTGTCTAGCATGCGTTTGACAGTCTGTCCTGCGTCTTGACAGTCTGTCCTTTGCCTTCACAGTATGTCCTAAGTCTTCAGAGACTGCTCTTAATCTTTACAATCCGTCATGCGTCTTCAGTCTAAAATACTTAGTATTATGTCACTTAATGAGATGAGCACGTGGGATCAGGAGCGAACGACTTCAGGACTTGTCGGAGATTGGATGAGTCTAGTGAGTTGTAGTGAGGTGCGGTGCGGATATTGTGTTCATCTGATGAGAGTTGAACAGTCGATGTGGCCGAACAGATAAAAGCCTTCGATGGAAAATTTCCAGTGC
>OY992890.1:79087163-79172163 GCA_963921405.1 Cepaea hortensis
CACTATTTAGAGACCAGCGGAAATATTGTTACAAGAAGTCCACGTGAAAATATCCCGGCCCTCACCGAGGCTTGAACCAGGGACATCCAGCACTCGAGGCTGACACCATACCTCGAGACCACTCAGCCCCCCCCCCCCAAGACTTGAGCGACTTTTAAGACCAAGACGTGAGGTGCAATACTGGCCACATATTATAATTAGCTTAAAAAAAAAGGACATAAATGTATTCATATGGGTTAAACACCATATTCTAAATACACCCTATGTCTGGTGGTCTTTATATAGGGTGTATTTTTAATGACTGTGCAGTGTTTGAAAATATTACCGGTCCAAGTTTTGTATTCACCCTCTGTAAAGTTCATGCAACATAATAGATAAATCAAAACTTGGACCGGCAATATTTTCAAACACTGCACAGTCATTAAAAATACACCTTGTATACTTCCTATGCCCTCAAGTCGCCCCAGCCGGGTACTAGTACGAGGATATATCCGGGGAAGTAATTTTGATTGATATATTTTTGATTGGTATTTAAGAATATAGGCCGTAGCACCATGTACTTATGATATCTCAGTGTGTGAAAAAGAGTCCCATATTGTGTTTAATGACCTATTTGTGGCATAGCTCACAGTTTTGCTCCACGCACTCAACTCAGTAGCAGGGCGACTAGACCATGTTCTACTTTTCACATGGGGGCAGTGAGGAGTGTTGTGTGTGAAATTCAGGAACGGAGCATAATGGGATGACCCTTTGCCGTGAAGTTGGAACCGCGATTAACTATCTATTTGTGTATCTTTATGTGTATGCATTGATGTACAGACCAAATGAAACCAGAAGAAGAGACTGGTTGCGTAAACGATGGACAACGGGAGTAATAGATCTCATGGGAACCTCGATATCTGAAGGCAATAAAGGGGCACTCTCCCGCTGTTTATGCTTCATGTCGACACAGCAAGGTACAAAAGGAACAAGATGAGATGAGATGAGATGAGATGAGATGAGATCAAGATGAAGATGAGATCAAGATGAAGATGAGATGAGATGAGATGTGTGTTAGCACATTATTAATTTGTTCTTTCCTAGCCATTTCCTTAAAACGACTAACTTAATGTAAGTTTCCTTTATACATGTTCATGTTTTTGTCTCTCTAAAGTGCTTCGTCCTCTTTCTTGTAGACTGCCTCAATGAACTTTGATAGGCTTTGTTCACTTCGCAATCTGATAGCAGTAATAGGCGGTGTAAACCATGCTGAGACGAATGCAACATCCGCAGCCTCCCTTGGCCTCCCGCGGGGTGTGCGGACGCCTGGCCTGCATTCAGGCGGTCTTATTATTAATGATCGTTTCATCTGGTTACAGAGGGCTGAGGATAAGAAGCTCTGGCGTTGTTTACCGTTTTGTCTTTCAGTCTGCAGATGTTGTTATATAATGATTAAAGAGGTGTAACGACTGCGGGCATGGGATAGGTCGTAGTCTTGCAAACTGCACGCACACACACACACACACACACGCACGCACGCACGCACACCCACACATATATACACATTCTCTCTCTCAGCGTCTCTCTCTCTCGCTCTCTCTCTCTCTCTCTCTCTCTCTCTGTCTCTCTCTAAAACACACATACTCGGCCTTTCTCTCTACAACACACATTCATCCTCTCTCTCACACACTCAGCCTCTCTCTCTCTCTCTCTCTCTCTCTCTCTCTCTCTCTCTCACGCAGCCGCTCTGTCACTCAGTAACTCACTCACTCACCCACCCACTCACTCACTCACCCACCTACTCACCCACCCACTCACTCACTCACTCACTCACTCACACTATCAGTGTTAACATATTCCCATAAGTAAACATGTAACCCCTTCGCAACGCAGCCGGCATATTGGTAGTCGTAGGCAAATCAGAAAAACGCCTTGATCTCTGGGAGACCTGGGTTGTAGACAAGAAGGCTGGACATTCCACGGACAGCCAAAATGAGTAGTCTAAACATTTTGAAAGAGGCTAAGACCACAAGACAGAATGAGCCGGTAGCCATATTTGGCCACGTTATGAGAATAGAGAAATTGGAACGTGTTGTGACATCGGAGAAGATTTACGGGCAGAGAACAAAATAGAATATTACCACGAGAGCAGAATTAAGATATCCTTTTGCCTTGACACCAAGAAAGTTCAGCACATGAATTGATTGATACGTGCCGTTGGAAATATAGACAAGGATGATCGCGAACGCCAGTCGACAAGCACTTGATGATGATGATGATGATGATGATGATGATGATGATGATGGTGGTGGTGATGATGATGATGATGATGGTGATGATGATGAAAATGATGATGATGATTGTGATGATGATGATGATGATGATGATGATGATGATGATGATGATGATGATGATGATGATGATGAATAATGCGTCTTACTTCGATTGTAAGTAACCAGTACAAGTTTTGTGTTACATGGAGTGAACCGGCTGTATGGCGAAGGTGTTTCGGACGCAATTCGTAATCCCGCATACCGCGTTCGAAACACAGCTGCGGGTGATTTCGTCCCAGACCACCTAACGTTGGTTTTCATACAATGGTATGAGTGCCGGTCGTTCAGAAAGCAACGGCAAACTACTGAACGTAAACCTGCCAAGAAATAACAGTCATAAAATACTGGGGTTGACTGCGATGTCCTGTAAAGGATATGCAACTAAATAACATGGAATGAACAGGAATGTTAGCGCAGTCACTGCCCAGCTGCGCTGATATGTCATGAGCGCTATCAGGCGTGTGTTCTTCGACTGCGTTCGTCGTCCGCTAATTGAGAAAAAGACTGACCACTTTTCCCTTCATGCACTCAGGCATAGAAAGGTGAAGATCCTCGCACATCAGCCACTCATATGAGGTGTCTTCTTCCGGATGCTTTATTTTTTTTCTTTTTAAAACATGGAACGTGAATCTGTCACATGATTTTTCCCAATCTCGATGCATTTCTCATTCAACCAAATTTCATTATCCTCCTTGCATTTTACTATTTCTTCTTGGGTTCTATTGTATGTTCTTATTATCTTCCCTTTTCTTTCTTCTTTCATCCAGCATCCGCAGAATTTCATTTGCAATCTTTTTCTTTTTCTTCTTTTTTTTTTTTTGGAATTCTATGTAAAGGAAGAATGATTTCTTTTGATGTCTGTTGTATTGATTCACGCAACATACCCCATTGTTCGTCTATAGCCTGTATTATCTCCATGGTATTATCTCCATGGCATGATATCCGTTCACCGCCGTGATACCCTGCTCCGCGCGCACAATATGGGCATCCACTAAATGCTGCAGATCATGTTCTTTGTCAGCAATCAATACCGTATCATTTGCATATCGCACATTGTTGATTTGTCATTGGAAGTTATGAAAAGATTTCTTGCATGTTACATAGCGCCACTGTTTAACATTCGGATGCCAATCATGGACAATTAGTAAACAGGCGAAAAAATCCCCAGAAGTCTTGGAGATGTGGATTTATAGAATAATACTGGACATTTTTTGGACATCCAAAATTGAGCAGGCTGGACATTTTGAGGGAGGCAAAGTCGCAAAGACAACTTATCACAAACACCAGAAAGAGGCAATCATAATTTTTTTTTTTGGCCACGTTATGAGAAGACAAAAACTGGAACAATATTGTGACAACCGGTAACCTTTATGGAGAAAGAATTACAGGAAGACAGCATAAGAAAATTCTTGACAGTCTTGTGCCATGTCACAGGAGGGAATCAACATATAAATTGATCCATGTCGTCGGGCATCGCAATTTGTGGAGATACATGATCGTCCTCTCCAATCGCCAACGCACTTGATGATGATGATAATGATGTTTGGTCCACCGATGGCGATTTCTGTAATAATTGTTTGTTGTTGTGTGGGTAATTGGCTATGATATTTACACTATATAGGCCAAACGGGTCTGAAGACATTTCACTTGCATGTCGCACATCTCTCTTGATTTGCTGATATTCACCTACTTCGTTGTCAATTTGTATGGCTGGATGTTGTTTCCAATATATGATCTCAGCAAATCTATCTTCTTTTCTGTTAATGTGGAGATCTGCAAGCATCGTTATCATGTCGACGCGTCTTACTCTATCCACAGCCGTTGTATTGTGAATTAAACACTGAGGTAGTTCTTTGTTTACAGATATAGAACTCTCTGTAAGGTCAGCATGGCCGAATGGATAAGAAAGCGTGTTGTTCTTAAACATCCGGTGTGCTGATGTCGAGGTAAGCGGTTCAACCCCTACACAGGGCAGTTGCACTAAAATGTTGACCTCTCGTCCTTGACTTCGGGACGTAAATTACAAGTACCTCTGAAGTCGGAGTGGGTTCATCTGTTTGCGAGGGACCCTTTTAATATGGGAAGCTAATCCACACGCACAATCCAGTCCAGCACTACAAGAAGTAATATGTATGGACTACGCTTGAGTTCAAAGCAAGCGGACACACCAAAAAAATTAAATAAATAAAAAAAAAAAAAAATAAATAAATAATAAAAAATAAAACCAAAAACACTCTCTGCTAAATTGTCAGGAAAAACAACATTTGCTGTATCGTTTCCTTCTACATACCCACATTTCCCCCTCTCCCACTCATTGTGGGTAATTAGTTCTTAACGCTGCTGGTTTCTAGCAAATTCTGTGTGATGTGATTCACTACGCTAATTGATCAAGGTTGATCACATTCTAAGGCGCCTGATTTCTTTGTGTGGCATATCCTTTACACGAAGTAGCAGTCAAGTCCGGCATTATTCTGAGTGTTTATGATTCCTAGGCAAGTTTACGTTCAGTAGTTTACCACGATTTCTGTAGGATTGCAATAAACATAGATTTACATAAGATAAGTAATATGTCTTCAGTTTCACATATTGTGTTCAAAAGCCAGTGACCTGGCCCACTGTGAAATCTTACAAGACGTATCACATTTCACTTGCAATGTTGTCCGTGGCCAAGGTTTTGAATGCATGTAGTTAAGAATATTAAAAAAAACATTAGTTGCATTTCCTTCACAGGACGTAGCAGTCAACCCCAGCATGTTGGCTGTTTGTGATTCCTGGGCAAATTTTACGTTTAGTAGTTTCTGTGGCTAAGGGCTTGCGAACGCGGTTTGTGAGCCCGTATACCCGGGTTCGAAACACGGCGGTGCTGGTTTTTTTCGAAAAAGGTCGTTCAGAAAGCAATGGCAAACTACTGAACGTAACACTTGCCTAGTACATCAACAGCAGCTGAAAATGCTGGTGTTGACTGCAACGTTCCGTAAGGGATACGCAACAATTAAAAAAAAAAAGTTTGCCATTGCTTTCTAAACGAACGGCACCTTTACTTTTCTCGAAAAAACCAGCACTGCTGTGTTTCGAATCCGGGTATACAGGATTACGAATCGCTTCCGTAACCCCTTCAACACGGATACCGAGTTAAGAGTATAATGAACTTCATAATCTTACCATTAATATTCTCAATCTGACTTTTCTCAATTCTCAAACAGATGGAACTCTTCGCTGGCTGTTGAAGATAAGGACGGAGCACATATGGGAATGACCCGAGTGCTGTGATTTCGTTTCTTAACTGAACTCAATCCATAATTCAAATGGGTAGTCATTCTGTGTTGTTATGAATATCAAAGTTCATAAATAAGCCTCGCCCATTAGGGATACACAAAGTGGAGAGTGGAAAAGAAGAAGTAACAAAGACATTTATGATCTGTTTAAGTCCCCGCTAATCACTGGTATCATGAAGGCTAATAGACTACAATGGCTGGGGCATATAGAAAGAATGGAAGATAATAGGGAAACAAAACTCGCTTACACTCAGGAAATAAATGACCGTAAAACCCGAGGTAGACCAAGAAGACGGTGGAGAGATAATATATGTACAGACCTACAAGCACTTGGAATCAACGACTGGCAAGAGAAGGTCCACCAGAGAGACGAATGAAGACAGCTTGTATCTGCAGCAGAGAACCTCAATGGCTCGGAATGCGGAAGAAGAGGAAGAATAAATAAAAACACAAGCATTGTTTGACGGTCATTGAAGTAGAAGACAGAAGACCAAACCATGCGTGCATGTGAACTGCCTTAGTGGCCTCCAAGGGTCCCCCAATTGATATTTATCTTTTATGAATATTAAATGGGGCGTCGTGTGTATCGTTGTCATCGTCTTTAACATACAAGAAATAAAAACGGCTTGGTATGTGTCACTCATGCGAAAAAGAGAGAGAAACTAAACATAGACACAATGTACAAACATACCTTACAACGAACTCCACCACGGTCAACTTAAATGACGGGGCGGAAAACAAAAAACCACACACGCACGCACGCACGCACGCGCGCACACACACACACACACACAAATAATAATTTAAAAAAACAAATAAGTATACGACGACACAGCTAATGCCGTTTCGATTATACCAATCATCCTCAGGGACAAAAGAAACAGATCTAAAGAACAACAGGTAATTAGAAAATTTAATAATATTAAAACACAAATCTTGCGTTGTTAGGAAGGCGGCGCGTTAGTCGTTAGTCGCGGTTCCAACTTCACGGCAAAGTGACACCCCCGTAATGCTACGTTCCTGTGTCAGTGAATATCACACAAAATTCTCCTCACTGCCCCATGTAAAAAGTGGAACAAACAGCAATACTGACAAACCAACAGCACGCTTAGGCAAGTACATGTAATAGGCCGCTGCCAGAATGCCAACACAGCAGTCCGCCACGAAAATTACAGTTCATCGTCGATGGAAGAGGCCGTCACTAGAAAAGCGGCAGCTTCACACACATTACTGCATAATGCAAAACTAGCTAGTTCAGCAACCGGTCGCCGCCATTTTCTGAACATGCAGTTCACAATACGAACAACCGGAGACAGAAGTAAAAGCACTCCACACGAAACCCACAACTCACAGTGTCGCTCCAAGCATTTAACTCAAAAGCTGGGCGACGGAACCATTCACTACCAGTCCAACATGAGGAAAATGTGTAAGCAAACTGTAGCCAGAAGCAAAAACACTCCAGCGGCATTAAAACAGCCCAACCGCCTTTCCTCCATATTGGACCGGAAGCAGAAGTTTAGTTATGAAACCTGCCAAATACGAAATGTGGAGCCGAAGGTGTGCAAACAGATCCCGATACATAAAGGGGAGTCAGCAAAGTTCTACAGTGGCGTCTACAACAATACTGACTCCCGCTGGATGGATGTTACTTCTTATATCTATTAATTTCATACGCTGACCACTTATCTAACATCGGATTCTTGGACACTATGACATTTTCGTCTTTGATTTTCCGACAAACCCTTTCTTCTTCTTCGTTCATCCGGAGTTTTTTTTCGGATGTGATTGCGTTGTGCCTGTTTACAGCAGAGCTGCGTTCTTGCGCCGTTAGGCCGACACATCCGACTTCTGCGGGAACCCTTTCAATGCGGGCATTATTTTGTTAGTGAGGTTATTAATTAGTTTGTATTTTAATTTAGTTTTTAGGCTTTCGTGTTATATTTTAATTCTCTTGTGGTTTTCCTCAACCTATAATCTTGCGCCTGTTTAAATAATTTCTTCACTTTTTCTTTCAATCTCTTTATATTTAAAAAAAAAAAAAAAAAAAAAAAAAAAAAATGCATTTTTCCTGATTCCTCCTTTTTGTTCTTTCATTTATCCTTTGCTCGTGGCCTGCTATCTTCAGTTTTTGGGATAATTGTGTCTGCAGCCTGTCTGATGGAGTTTTTCAATAATTGTCATTGATTATTAACATGTTAAAATTACATGTTCAGGCCAGCCAACGTATCAAACCTGCTCTGTATTTCAATGTTGAATCTCTTTAATCTCTGTCTCCTTCTTCAGTGCGAACAATCGTGGTTGTTGCTGCTACAGCGTGTTTCCAAGAATTACATCAAGAGTTTTACCTGCTCTACTTCAAGACTGTATTCACAAAAATTGTGTGAATAGTACGAGCCCCTATACACAAAAATGTGTGACTGGTCACGCGATTATTCGGCACAAAATTGTGTGAATAGTACGAGCCCCTATTCACAAAAATTTGAAGAAGACTATTATTCTCTCTTCTTGTCTGTCTTTTTTTTTTTTTTTTTGCAAGTTCTTTTTCTTCAAACCTCACAAAGACAATATTTGTCTACAAGGACACACTCTACGTACAATGATATATATTTTAGTTTCTAAAACAAGCAACTAGAAAGTCGCTTAGAAGCCCTGGAGATGTGGATATACAGACGAATATGTCGTATTTCGCGGAAACAAAAACAATCAAATGCAGAGGTTCTAGAAAAACTGGGAATGAAGAGAGAGTTGATGGAAGAAATAAAGAGGAGGCAAGTGAAATATTTCAGCCATGTTAATAGACATGATACTCCATATTGGAGGGCAAGGTTGAGGGCAAGCGAGCAAGAGGTAGAGGTAATTCATTGTGGAGACGGCATCTGATTGACTGATTAAAAATTTCAAAAATAAAAATTTAAAACAAAATGCTGGCGGGGAGTCGAACCCCAGTCTCCCGCGTGACAGGCGGAGATACACTACCGAGAACACAGTAATATTTTCACAAACATTAATAATGTAGTCAAAAGGAAGTAGACATCACGTGACCAGCCGAATAATCATGTGATCAGCCACAAATTTATGTGTATAGCGGCTGGTACTATTCACAAAATTGTGTGTATAGTCACTCCGAAACACAAATGGATGACGGAAAATGGGAAGTAGTGGTGTGTCACAGTTATGACTTAAAAGCTGTTAATATGGTGGCAGACATGTTATATTATAACGCAATGACAACATTTCTGCGATATATAAACCCATGGCAGATACGGGAATGTCGCTTAAGATTATTAATCTTCCCATGGCACTTAATCGGTTAAGGCGCATTAAAGGGGCTGTTACTTAAAGCTATGTGCGCTGTCTGGCCTGGCACATGGTGCTGAGTACACTAACTGCCTGGACTTCAAATAATAAAATTTCCCCTGGTCTCTGGGTAGTGAGATCGGACGCCCGTGTGTATTGTTGCGCACGTAAAAAATCCCGTGGCAGTTGGAAATCGAAAAAGAGTAGCCTATCAGAGCTGCCCGGGCAAAATTTCGAGCTAAAAATCTACTCAAGTATTTCAGGATCCCCGCCGATGCAACGGAGTTCGTGCATTGAGCTGAGTTTCTCCAGACTCAGGTTTGAGTTAGGAGGAAAAGGGAGCACTTATGGGTTAAACCGTGTGCCGTGATGTTGATCCAACGACTAAACTAAACTAAACTAAACACTAACTACCAACCGGGATTTTTTCACGCGGAGTTCTAGTAACGAAATCACCCCTGGTCTCTGGGTAGTGAGATCGGACCCCCGTGTGTATTGTTCCGCACGTAAAAATTCCCTTGGCAGTTGGAAATCAAAAGAGTGAGTAGCCTAACGGCGCTACCCGGCAAAATTTAGAGTTAAAAATCTACCTAAAGTATTTCAGGGTCCTCGCCGGTGCTACGGAGTTCGTGCACTGAGCTGAGAGTGTCCGGACTCAGGCTTGAATTAGGAGTAGAACGGAGCACTTATGGCACACGTGTTCCGTGATGTTGATCCGTTGACTAAACTAAACTAAACACGAGTGTCTGAATGCCAGGGTGTGCAAGGAACGTGGTCTATGGGTCAAAGAGTCACTATCGGAACCAGTTTGGGAACCGCTGCTGTATATAATAGTAGCAGACCACAGATTGCGGGATCTCGATCGATGGACAGAATGAATGGGCGTAGATTAAACTGCAGGAAGCGCTGAAACGTCACATGACATGACTGTGTGTGTATGACATCATAAAGGGGTTGCCTTCGCGTCTCCGTGTGTTTGTGTGAAATTACAGTCTGTTGTTCGGTCTGTCTTTTAATCTCTGTGGCTAGATGCCCGCCTGTCTGCCCGGGTGTCTGTATGTCTGTCAATCTGCATGCCCAATTTACGACCCTTTGGAAATACAGTTCATTCGTTTGACCATTTGTTCGTTCTGTCTGTTTATTGTGGTGGTTTCTGTTTATTGTGGTGTTTTCCATTGTGCGTGTGTTATGTTGGTTGATGTCTCTTAGTCAGTGAGATAGTTATATAGTTCGTCAGACACGCATTAAGACAAACAGAGAGACAGACAGACAGACAGACAGACAGACAGACAGAGTCAGCTATACAGATTCGTGTAAAAGAAACGCTGGAAGGCAGTAATGTGTGCAGTAAACCATTCTATGAGACAGGCACTAAAATAGGCGCTGAGACAGTTTATAAGACAGACTATGATACAGTCTATAAGACATGCATTGTGACAGTCTATGAGAAAGACTATGTGACAGACTATGAGACAAGCTATGAGAAATGCTATGAGACAGGAGCTCAGACAGGTTATGAGACAGGTATTGAGACATAAATTGAGACAGGCTATGCGACGCTCTATGAAACAGAATATAGAACAGACACCGAGACCGTCTATGAGACAGACATTGAAAAAGGCACCGAGGCAGACTATAAGACAGGCACTGGAAAAGGCACTGAGGCAGACTATAAGACAGACATTGAAAAAGGCACTGAGGCAGACAATGAGACAATTCGCCACAGTTACCATTATGTGTCGTTCACAATTTTCGTTTACCAGTCAACGCGTCGTGTCTCTTAGATTACACAGAACATACTAAAGAAATCTGGCAACGATACGTGTTGTTTACAAGCCCACTGGTGACTTTCCTGTTATCCTTTACTTACTAGATATCTGTTTGTGACTTGAATAGTTATGAAGCTAAAGGCGAGATGGTTACTTTATTGAACGGGTTTTACTGCTACTGGCTTGGCAGCTATCTGCAGAACGGCGGGCCGTCCAAGGATGATCTTAAGGGGTCTAAGGTACTAACACGGTAATTAAAGCGTTAACACACTACTTCATAATTATAACATGCACACATATGGAGAGAGGGTGATTGGGGGGGGGGGGGTGCGAGGGAGATACAGGCTGTTAGGCGGGCAGGCTGTTAGGCGGGCGGGCGGGCGGGCGGACGGACGGACGGACGGACGGACGGACGGACGGACGGACGGACGGACGGACGGACGGACGGACGGACGGACGGACGGACAGACAGACAGACAGACAGACAGACAGACAGACAGACAGACAGACAGACAGACAGACAGACAGACAGACAGACAGACAGACAGACAGACAGACAGACAGACAGACAGACAGACAGATAGATAGATAGATAGATAGATAGATAGATAGATAGATAGATAGATAGATAGATAGATAGATAGATAGATAGATAGATAGATAGATAGATAGAGAGAAAGAGAGAGACAGAGAGAAATCTTACACCAACGCTCTTTCGACAGCACATACAATATAACAAGCAATCCCTATGTTCATATCCGATTACTGAAGACAAATATCTACTTCTTCAGTGTCCCTTCGTCTTTCCTCTTTCAGAAGTTAAATTGATCCGATTCCATTCGGCCCAGTAACGTTCCTTGGTGTCCTCTTTACGCCAGCCGCCTGTCTCTCCCTCTTATTTGTGTAGTATGAGTGTGAGTACTAGTATTCTCCCTGGCTCACGCGCACGTTTTCTGTCAACTCGACAGGCTCGGTTTGAAATCTAATTAAATCGTCTTCGTCTCGTGGCCCGTTCTGGGTTGCTTTCTCACTGCCGGGTGTGGGTGTCGGTGTGGGGTTGAATGTGCGCGCGTGTGTGTGGGGTCTGTGCAGATTTTGAGTCGGTGTATGTGTTGGTGGTTGATGATGTTTCTTTACTTTAGTGAGTTTGTGTGTGTATGGGCGATGATATATGAATGTGGTGTTATTGGTGTGTGGGAATTGCTATATGAAGTAGTAATATACGTGTGAGGTTTTTACAGAGAGACGGAGAGAGAGAGAGAGAGAGAGAGAGAGAGAGAGAGAGAGAGAGAGAGAGAGACAGATAGAGACAGAGAAAGACAGATAGACAAAGACAGACAGAGAGAGAGACAGACAGACAGAGAAAAAAGCAGAGAGAGAGAGAGAGAGAGAGAGACAGAGAAAGACAGATAGACAAAGACAGACAGAGAGAGACAGACAGACAGAGAGAAAAACAGAGAGATCGAGAGAGATCGAGAGAGAGAGAGAGAGAGAGAGAGAGAGAGAGAGAGAGAGAGAAAGCGAAATGTAGACAGACAGAGAGAGAGACAGAGACACACACATATGCAAATTCTTTACAGGATATTGCAGGTAAACCTACCATACATTTGCTTTTTATAATTAATTAGATAATATTACGTCCACTAGTTTGCCCTTATGTTCTTAACGGTCGACGCCTCGCGCCATTGAAATCAACGCAAAACTATATGTTTTTAAGTCGTCAGCGGCTGATTTCGAATCCTCGGCTCGGTAATTCGGAGAGCGTGTCAAACTTTGTTTCACAGATGACACTCACCAAACCCGAAGCTCTAACAATGTGTTAACGGCTGCGAGCGGAGGAGCGCAATTGGGTGGGTACAAAACTAAATGTCATAGTAGGGCAGACCAGGCCCTACGCCGTGGTAGGCAAGAGGTCTAGGATGGAAGCTTCCACAGGCTGACAGTTACAGTATTATCTTGCTGATCCGGCAGCGTCTGCAGCTTGTCTTGTTCCAGGCGTTGGCGTTACCTTTCCTCTGGAGTAAACTAGGCAGGCCGAGAGAGGGATCATGCTGTATGGGCAACACGTGGTCTATATATCTCAGCCCAGGCTTTATGCTATGGAGAGAAATACCTTTCGTTTAAGCACAATGTAACAAACTATTGTCTGACAAGACGGCCAGGTGTCAATAGATATTATGACTATGTTATGCATCTAATACTATAAAGAGTTGCCATATACAAATGCTTGTAAGCAAAAGCTTCGATAGTTAACAAGCAGACTTGGAACATGTCAACATCCTAATATCACACTGCATGTACTTGTATTTATATGTATTCTGTTTTCCGTGCCCCTGCATTCTCATACAACAATCCCCGAGACGATATATTCTTCTTGTTCACTACTCCGTTATCAATATAATTCAATTTTGTTGCTCTCATATTGAAAACCTCTGACCTGAAACTTAAATGTAAAATTGCATTTCCAACACACCCAGTGACCATATTTCGTTGAACGGGTGCCCTTAATAACCTTAATAATACATCTTTCTTCTATGGGGGATATATTCTATTCAATTTTCATGCCAAATTTTAATCACAGTATTACTGGTTTAAATTTACATTGAAAAAAAAAAACTCGTTATTAAATTCGTTTCCCATTCATCCAGCCCTGATGTATAAGAACCTAGGAGAGTGTGACGGATTGAGGGCACCGTTATAAGGCTAGGTAGTGTTATGCCTGGCCCGGGTATTTTCACAATGACTTAATGAGTTTGTTTATAATATCGTTTGATAAGCCGGGGAGTTGTGCGGGCGCACCTGTGTTGAGGGGGAGATGGCAAGTGCCAACGCCAACGATGAGGGTGGGAATGGTTGATTGGCTGTGCCGCCTCTGGAAGATTAACTCTTAAGTCTGAAACATTTATTTTGCAATCAGGGCAAGCGATGAATAATATAGATCAAGGGTTGGGTTAAATGAATGTCCCATGTCTGTGCGGGATGTTGCGATCAACCCGAAGTTGAGTTTCTTGGTAATTTCACGTTCATTAGTTCGCTTTTACTTTCTGAACGAGAAATAACTTTTACAGTTCTGCAGCATTTTGTGTGATATTCACATGCACGGTAACGGAGCATTATGGAGACGACCCTTTGCAGTGAAGTTGGAACCGCGACAAACTAACAGGACATTTAAGCGAAACCAACTTTTCGGCCAGGATGAATTCTATGGGCAGAATAGGCCAGGCAAAGGTACATTCCAGAACATGAAAAGTATGTCATGCAATAAGTCACTGAAAATGAATGTCAGAAAAAAAGAGTCCTGAAACAGTACACCAAACCCGTTTTGGTGTATGACAGTGAATCATGGAGCGTGAGTGAACAAATTAAGAAGAGTCTGGACGAAGCAGAGATGTGGTTGCTGGGTCGATCGTTGCGAAAATCTCGGACTGCCAGCGTGAGTAACAACTACTTCCTGGGCAAGGTTAATGAAAGTACATCGCTCCATTTTTTTCGTTCGCATATCCTTTACAGGACATCGCTGTCAACATCAGCATCTTTCAGCTGATTGTTGATTTCTTGGCAAGATTACGCTCAGTAGTTTGCCATTGTTTTCTGAGCGACCGACTTACATACCCCGTAATTTACGGACGCGGAGAGAGCCGCTAACGATTCTCGCGCACGTCACGTTACTCACGAGAGTATACGGGATTACGGAGAAAGTCGTGTAACCTCTAGACCAGGGAGACCGGCACAACGTTCCATACAGCTATAAAATAGAGGCAAACAGTGTTTGGTTATATAATGAATGTTGCGTGTACTAACGTCAGTTTTTTTTTTCGCTCGCTCGCTTTGAACTCAAGCGTAGTCCATACACACTATTTATACTAGTGATGGACTGGATTTTGCGTGTGGGTCAGCTTTCCCTATTAACAGTGTCCCTCGCCATTAGGCGAACCCACTCCGACTTCAGAGGTACTTGTAATTCACGTCCCCAAGTCAAGGACGACAGGTCAACATTTTAGTCCAGCTGTCCGGTGTAGGGGTTGAGCAGCTAACCTCGGCATCAGCACACCGGCTGTTTAAGAACACGCATTCTTATCCATTCGGACCTGCTACTAACGTCATATATGATGTCTTCAGCGTCTCTTTTACCCCATCTAACCAACTCTTCCTAGGTCGATATCTCTCCTTGTATTTCTGTGTTCTCGTGTTGAATGCTCTAGCCGCCGAGGGCGATTATATAACTCAAATAGAAAACGGGCATCCCTTACCCGCACACTGAACTATCACAATCATAACCAAAGCTACTACAGCAGGTTGAACGAAGTGGAAAGTTTCCTTTTTTTACCTTATAAATCGGATCGGGTCGGATCGTGCAAGCCATAAATAGCTGCCGCCACACGGACGTGTTCTACCATAATTGCATGTTCACAAAATTGCATCTATAATAACAAGTGTTTCTCAGGAATGGACCCAGGAATAACAAGACAATCGCCAGCAAAGACAACGCCATACATTCACATGCATCACTCGATAACAGGCAACACGTGCAAGCTTCGACCTGACATTAAAAACTAAAATTCCCATCATTCATCATGCAAAATGGAAGTCCCACCGGACTTCCGCTGTCTTCTCAGTTTCTGAGATAATGTGTCGCCGACGAGGCTCTCTGCCTGGATCTGCTTGTCGTGTCTGCGAAGTTAAGGAATGTATTACACATCACACTGGTTGGTATTTCATCTTGTTGCTTGGCCGAGAGGTTGAATGCGTTCGAGCTTAAACTTCCTGGCGCTGAAGGCGAAGTTAAGGAACGTATTACACATCACATTTGGTGGTATTTCATCATTTTGCGTGGCCGTAAGGTTTCATGCGCCAGCGTTTAAACTCATGGTGCTGACAGCGAAATTAAGGAATGTATTACACATCATATTGGTTGGTGGTTCGTCTTGTCGCGTGGCCGTGAGGTTTCAATGCTCTAGTGTTTAAGCTTCCTTGCGCTGATCGCGCTGTAGTGGGTTCATTCCATGTACCAGTCGGTTGGACTTAAACGTTGCCTTGTCTTTCAGAAAGCAATGGCAGTTGCTGAGAGTTAAATTGCACAGAAATTAAACCCGGCGTTGTTCGCAACGCCCTGGAAAAGAATACAGCTGTAGTATGTGTATATCCTCATCTACATACACCTTGCTGGTTGGGCGACATGCTGCTTCTCAACCACGGCTCCACGGAACTTTTACTTGCCCTACCTCACCAATAACAAGTTGTCAATTACAATGAGAACAAGAGTGTTGAAGTGCTATATAGAACCTCTGTTGTTCTATGCAGTGAGAACAAGAGTGTTGAAGTGCTATACAGAACCTCTATTGTCCTATGCAGTGAGAACAAGAGTGTTGAAGTGCAATATAGAAGCTCTATTATTCAATGCAGTGAAAAAAGTGTGTGGAAGTGCTATATAGGACATCCATTGTTCTATGCATGAGAGGGGATGTGTCGAAGTGTATATATAAACTCTATTGTTCTATGCATGAGAACAAGAGTGTGGAAGTACTATAAATAATCTCTATTGTTCTATGCATGAGAACAAGTGCGTGGAAAAACTATATATAATCTCTATTGCTCTATGCATGGGAAACGTGAACAATAAGATGACAAGCTGAGAAAAATCTAGTGTCCGTAGAAATGTGGTTTTTGAGGAAAATGCAAAGATTACCTAGGACACGCAGATCTACGAATGAAAACATTCAACAAGAAGGAAATGAAAATCGTAAATTGTTCAGAGAAATTAGGCCTAGACAATCAAGGTTTTTTGAACACGTTATGAAGAAGAATAAACTTGAAAACTTAGTGACAAAGGGCACAAGCCATGGGAAAAGAACAAGAGGAAGGTAGAGAGAAACAGACCTGGATAGCTTGGCCTCATAGCTTAATGGGAACAAGAACACAGACCTAATTCCACGATTCTGGTGATCGAGTCGGGTGACGAACCATGACCGTCCACGCTTATCGGCATGACACATGATGATAATGATGCATACGCCAGCCAACTCTAAGCCTTAACTCTTCAATGGAGCCCCGTTTACCCATACTTGATCTCCCCCTTTTCGTAGTAGTACTATTACAAAGCCATAAAACTAGTGTTGAATATGCCCATACACTTAGTCTTGGGATATTTATGTGGTGGTTTTCCGTCATCTCCCACGCCCATACAAGAATTGTGAATTTCATAAATACTCTATTTTTTGCGGTTATCTTGTATGTCAATTAGTTGATTCAGTGCCAAACATGGTGCACAATCAAATGAACAAGCATTATGATGTAAATTTCCGTTCACTGAGAATTAAAACTGCGGAAGATATGAAATAAAACAAATAACGCGAGGACCCTAGTATAGCGATATATCGTCCACCTGTCCAAATAGGAGGTCATATGTGGCGATATATTATCCTTCGGCACTGAATCAGTTAAATATGATCCTAGGAAAAATACTATTATTCATGAATCATGGAGGAAAATGGAAGAAAGGCGTTAGTCACAGGCGCTGGAACTTCAATAACCCCTCCCCACGACGCTTAACTGCATACGTGGAAGACAACAACAACTATTTTTAAATATGTCATAGAAATGATAGGTCATAGACTGCTCATCGCAACAACAACAACAACAACAACAACAGCAACAACAACAACAACAACAATAGTTAGCATTAATCTCACTATTATTATCTTCTTCGGCCTTTCGTTTTCCATTGGAACATGATATCACCACCAACTCTAACCAAACCACTTGTACAGAAACTGTCAACTGTCGTTTTACTGCCTTTATAGTACCGTGCGGTGTATGTCGCGGGGGTGGGAGACTTGAACCTGAGGAATTAAGGCCGCCTGGCTAGTGCTGTCGCCGCGAACTGTGCAGGTTAGGATTTTCTCTTTGCCCCCGACAGGAAAACATCCACACCTTACCGAGGATTCGAACCCGGGTCTCCCGAAGGAGAATCCGGCATTCCAGCCACTCGCCAGCCGCGCGTTAAAACAGAAACATGCGTACGCAAACACATAAAAAGAAATAACAATCTACGCTATTTTTCCCCTGCCGCCGTGAAAATTGAAGGCTTTATAGATTTTATCAAAGACCACAAAAAACTAGCTCTTACATAATTATAGTGTCTTTGGGAGAGGGAGACCTTTAATAAAACACCATAGTGGCCCGCGCGTTCCTTTGACACGGCAGGCACAGAAATCATTTCTCCAGGCGAACATCAAGCATCGTTTATGTTATTTACTTAGTACAAAAGTCGATATTCTTGGAGGTAAATGAGTTTGCAAGCATTAAGTTTGGAGAAATTACTGAACAATAGAGGAAAAGAATTAGCCGCTTGTGTGGAAGCGAAGTTAACATTAATTGGATAGAATTATACCACTCACCACAGTGGGATTGCGAAGATGGTAATTGGGGTCAGGATGGTGGTAAATGGGATGAGGAGGATGGTAATTGGAATTAGGAAATGTGGTATACTTCCGTGACGAAGGGCTTAAGGACGCCATTTGTAAGACCGCTTACCCGCGTTCGAAACACAGCTGCGACCGATTTGGCAGCAGTCCGCGTTGCACTGGGTTTTAACGAGTTCGTATGGGAAACGGTGGTACAGAAACAATGGCAAACTACTGAACGTAAACTTGCCAAAACATCAACAGCAGTAAAATGCTGGTGTTTATAGCAATGTCCTGTAAAAAAGGATAGCAAAAAAAAAACAAAAAAACAACAACAACAACAACAAAGACGGGGGAAACAGACATAGCAATTGCATAAGACATCCTGGAAACAATAAGACAAACCACATGTGTTCATTTATTTTTCGTGCGCTAGCTTTGAACTCAAGGGCTACTATTTCTACCGGTCTGTTATTTTCATGTGGATTAGCTTTCCTTATTACATGTGTCCCTCGCCATTTGGCAATGAGGTATTTGTGTTCATTAAGAAAGGAAGTGGGCTGAGTGATCTTGAGTGCTGGGGGTCCCGGGTTCAACCCCGGTGAGATCGGACGCCCATGTGTATTTTTGCGCACGTAAAACATCCCCTGGCAGTTGGAAATCGAAAAAAAGAGTAGCCTAACGGCGCTGCCCGGGCAAAATGTCGAGTTAAAAGCCTACCCATAGTATTTCAGGATCTTCACCGGTGCTACGGAGTTTGTGCACTGAGCTGAGATTCTCCGGACTCAGTCTTGAGTTAGGAGTAGAACGGAGCACTTATGGGTTACACCCGTGTGCCGTGATGTTGATCCGTCGACTAAACTAAACTAAACTAGGCAGAATTATAACGCTCACCACAGTGGGATCGCGAAGATGGTAACTGGGGTCAAGATGGTGGTAAATGGGATTAGGAGGATGGTAATTGGCATGAGGAAATATGGTATAGTAAAGACGGGAAGACCGACACCGCAATTGCCTAACACATCCTGGAAACAATAAGACAAGGCACTTATGCTCATGTTTTTTTCTCTTTGTTTTTTTTTTTTTTTTCGTTCGCTAGCTTTTAACTCAAGGGCTACTATTTCTAGTACAATGGACTGCTTTTTGCATGTGGATAAGCTTTCCTTATTACCAGTGTAATTGACGAATTGTTAAATGCTACGTATATTCACCGCTACTGTGTGGTACTGAAGTCTGGACATTGAACAAGCAATTAGAAAGTCGTATAGTGGCCCTGGAGATGTGGATATACAGATATTGTTTCGTATTTTATGAAAACAAAAAGAATCAAATGCAGAGGTTCTAGGGGGCAAAAAAAAAGAAAGAAAAAAACAAACTAAAAAACAAAAACAAACTGGGATTGAAGAGAGAGCTGATGAAAGAAATAAAGAGGAGGCAAGTGAAATATTTCGGCCAGGTTAAAAGACATGACGCTCTTATAAAAACCATACTGGAGGGCAAGGTTTAGGGCAAGCGAGTAAGGTTGACAACGATATAAGTGGGAAGATAACATCAAGAGATGAACATCAGCCTGACAGAATGTACAGTCAGGGTGAGAGACAGACAGTGTTGGAGATCCATTGCAGCCAACATTCATTGTGGAAACGGCAAATGACTGATTGATTAGCAGTCTCCCTCGCCATCAAGATTTGAGGTATTTGTGTTCATTAAGGAAGGAAGTAAGCAAAGGACTTATTTACACGCCGTGAAGCTTTGGATATACGGTGCTAGGCTCACATTTTTGATAGACCAGTCGGCAATTGCTGATAGCTGTGGTTAATATAATGCAGGTCGCCTTTACTGCCCGAAATATTTCTTGTGTCCAGTTAAGGCTACACAAGACCAGAGAGCCCAGGTCAATTTACAACGTCCGCCCCATGAGGATTTGAAGCCATGACCATCGGCTTTGCAGGCAAGCGCCCAGTCACTATGCGACCCAGCTCCCCGTGTTTAATTTATTTATTTATTTACTGTTGTTGTTGTTGTTGTTGTTGTTGTTGTTGTTGTTATGGGAAGTCAATAAGAAAAATAACTATATATGATAGCAATTTGAAACCAGTTTATTTTTATACATACATTGTCCCTTTATGTCTCAACATAATTTCCACCAACATTGATGCACTTATCTCATCGATTTATCAGTTCTCCCAAACCGGCTGCATAGAACTCCATCCATCCATCATGTGCCATGCCGGTAAGCGTGAGTGATTATGTTCTGCCATCTCACTCGATCACCAGAGTCGTGGATCAGCTCCGTGTTTCTGTCTCGACCATGCCACAAGGCCAAGCAATCCAGGTACTTGCATCTAGGCCTTCCCCTTGGTCTGTTCCCCTCGATCTTACCAGTTGTCACCAAGTTCTCCAAATCATCTCTTCTCATAACATGCCCAAAAAATTGTGATTGTCTACGTCTAATGTCCCTAATCAGTTTACGATCTTCATTTGTTTCTTGGAGGACTTGTTCATTGGTCTTTCTGGCTGTCCATGGTATTCTTTGCATTTTCCTCAGAAACCACATTTCTACAGCCATCAGATGTTTTTCAGCCTGACTGCTCATAGAACTGCTGCATAGAACTGCGTCATCTGTTTTCTGAACCACGTTTTCACTTCACATTCAACTTCGGCGTCATTCACGAAATGTCTCCCGCCAAGGTAGGTTTTCAGTGGACCAAAAAGGTGGAAATAGCTAGAGGCTAAGTCGGGGCTGTAAGATGGATGTCCCAGAACTTCCGACCTTAGTTGGTTAATTTTCTCCTGAGTTACTCGAGCCGTATGTGGTCTGGCATTGTCATGAAGAAGCAACACTCCTCTAGTCAGCAGTCCTGGACGTTTTCTTCGAATTGCATCATGAAGCATCGATAGAACTTCACAGTACGATTCAGAATTCACATTGTCACCTTTCTTCTTGAAATTAGTTAAAAGCACTCCTTGACAATCCCAGAACACTGTCAGCATAACCTTCCCTGCTGATGGCGTAACCTTGAATTTTTGGACACAAGGCGAAGAAGAATGTTTCCATTGCATTGAAGCACGCTTTGATTCGGGCTGGTATTGATGCACCCATGATTCGTCCCCAGAAACAATACTGTTCAGCATGTCTTCTCCTTTATCTTAATATCGACTGAGATGATGCAATGACAGGCCAAATCGGTTCATTTTGTATTCCTCCTTCAATTGTCTGAGTATCCACCTGGAGCACACTTTCTTAAATTTCAATCGATCACGCATTATGCTGTGTGCTGAACCATGTGAGCACCCTATTGCAGATGCTACAGAGTCTATCGTTATTCGCCTGTCACCTCTAATAATCTCCTCTACCTGCTGCACGGATGTATCTTTTGCAATCTCAACAGGACGAACAGATCGGATTTCATCAACAATTTTGGCGCGCCCTTGAGAACATTTTTCTACCCAGCTATGACCGCTTTACGGGGCAAACATTTGTCAGCAAAACAGGAAGTATTTCTTTATGAATGTCCTTTGCAGGCAGTCCTTTTGCCCATAAAAAACGCACAACAGCACGATGCTCTTTGGCTGTACACGTCGTAAGTACAGTCGCCATTTTGTTTATGCGGTGCGCAAAGGCATGAGACACCTAGAGCCATCTGACAAACGGGAATGTAAAGTTTGATGTTGGTTTAACCTAATGACACCTGTAGAAAACATCAACTACATTTACCTGCCATTCCATATAACTCTGTGACTTACTTATTGACTCGCCCTCGTATAATAATAATAATAATAATAATTATTATTATTATTATTATTATTATTATTATTATTATTATTATTATTATTATTATTGATCTATTTGAGAACACATTCTATAGAAATGGTAACAATCTAGAACTGGGTGTTCCTTTCTTGAAATATTTTAATTATAACATTCGAAGGTGGAAGAAGAGGAGGAAGAAAAAATGAAGAGGAGTACGGGGAGGGAAGAGGAGGAAGGGGAGGAGGGAGAGGAGGAGGAAGGGGAGGAGGGGCAGGTGGAGGAAGAAGAGGAAAAGGATGATAAATAAGAAGAAGACGAAGAAGAAGAAGAAGAAGAAGAAGAAGAAGAAGAAGAAGAAGAAGAAGAAGAAGAAGAAGAAGAAGAAGAAGAAGAAGAAGAAGAAGAAGAAGAAGAAGAAGAAGAAGAGGGAGAAGGAGGAGAAGGAGTAAGCGGTAGAGGAGGAGGAGGAGGAGGAGGAGGAGGAGGAGAAAAAGGCGTCGGTGGTGTTTGAGGTCTACAGCTGTTTCATCCATGGTCAAAACGGACCTTTCTGAGCTGTATTTGACCTTTCTGAGCTGTATTTGTTGCAATGTTGTAACATTGTCTGTAGTTGGAGATAGGTGCCTGCGTGCACACTCTTGTAGTTTTGTCTACAGTGGAAAACTGTGTTAGTTGTAACCTTTTCTGGGTGTAAATATTAATCCCCGTGTCGTCTCCAATAGATAGTGGCTTTACTGTGGTCTTGGCAAACATGCAGGCAACATGTGTCTCTCGGAGAAGGAAACGGCTAGTAATTACACATTCTAACATGTATAACGTTTTACCATCTCACAACTACGGTAGCAACAGCTAAGAATTAACTTTTACCCAATTTTTCCTTTGCGTGAACAATAAAAATACATATACCAATGAGGTACTGCCATGCGCAAGGACAAATAAATAACTCTGCATTTTTCATTCAGAGTGAGTTCCCTTAGTAATTACGTCACGATAGAAGCCATCTTGATTAACGATCCTATTAATACCGTGCGGGTTTTATGCACTGACAAATGGATGAACCGAAATCACGCGAGTACTAATGGACAAAACACAAAGCTGTCAGCAAAATGTTATGATTGATTGCTTTTACACGATATACGATTTAAAATAATTAAAAGCGAAATTAAAACAACAAAATAACAAAACACTTGGGAGTAATATAAAGTAAATGAACGTTCTCTATGAGAATTTCTGAATGTCTTATCCGTTTTCCCCTTTAATCTAAAATTTATGTATCTGTGATTACATTAATGGCAGAATATGAAAGGTGGGCAATTTTGCTTCATGCAATGTTAAAATCGATAATTATTCTTTACAGTCTGCTCTTTTCGAGAGTTTTTATTTTGCGAGCTGGATTGCAACAGTTAGCTTTAAGTTAATTAAACCAGCTAGCCACGGTGGTTCGGTTCAGTATTAGGTATTATGGGATTTCCAGGGCTGTGCGACCTGAAAAGTGGCCGCAAATAAAAGCCATGTGACGGGGTGGTTACAACTTATTAAGAGTTAAAATCAATGGGGGAACGGTTGGCGTCAGTTGTTGATTCTTCTTCTACTGCTGCTGTGGCTTCTCGTTCTTCTTCTTCGGCCCCTTCTTCTTCTTATTCTTCTGGCTGCCGATGTGGCTTCTTCCTACTTCTTCTTCTTCTTCTTCTTCTTCTTCTTCTTCTTCTTCTTCTTCTTCTTCTTCTTCTTCTTCTTCTTCTTCGTCTTCTTCTTCTTCTTCTTCTTATTATTATTATTATTCTGCTTCTGCTGCCTATTGTCTCCCAATGGAACCAATTTAAAACACGCTATTTGTAAACTCTCTATTTGTAAACGCTCTACTATTTGTAAACTCTCTACTATTTGTAAACTCTCTACTATTTATAAACTCTCTACTATTTGTAAACTCTCAACTATTTTTAAACTCTCTACTATTTGTAGACTCTCCACTATTTGTAAACTCTCCACTATTTGTAAACTCTCTCCCTTCTGAGTCGTCTCTCATGACACGCATACTAGGGTACAAGCTCGCTCCGTGACGAAGGCGTTACGGACGCAGTTAGTAATCCCGCATACCGCATTCGAAACACAGCTGTGGGCAATTTGGCAGCAGACCGCTTTGCGTTGTTGTTTTTTTTTTTCGAAATGGTATGGGTACAGGTCGTCCAGAAAACATTGAGCTCAGATACCCGCGGACACTACTAAAATACACGAGACACACTTTTACAGGCACTGACAACACTCACTGAAACCACGGAAGAAATTAGAGATTTAATGACACAATAGACACAAGAACAATGGGGGGGGGGGGGGTATTTTGGGATTCAAACCAGCTACCTCCAAATTACCAGTGCTCCGTGTGAATAAGAAGGAGGCGGTGATTTTCTAAGCAGAACTAGTTTAGCATTCTTATAAGACACAATGTACACGATTGTTTCAATAGTTTTGATGCCGGTATAACCTTTGGCTTTCAAAGCATCTATTATCTATTGCTTTTTCACATCCAAGTTTCTGTATTCTCCTGCTATGAGTACCAATCATTACACATACATTAATTCTCGTGTAATTTCAGATGTCTATGGATGTCTGGGTATGCCAAATAAGACAGACACATTCTATCCACATAGGAGGTGAAATGTATCCTTCGGCATTGTATCAGTAAATCAACCTATTGCACCTAATCAGTTAAGAATGTTTCTGGCAAAGAAGCACACGTGTGCAGACGAAGCCGACGTGTTTACAAAGAATAAATACACCCTGCGATATATGATGGAGGAATGGATCATCTATGGATTTGTCCGGAGTTTATGATGTGGGTTACGCATTAATTTTACTATATAGATGTGTCCGTAGTGCCATGACATCGATTTTATATTAATCTTAAGATATCACGAATCCGTTCTAAACTCCTGAATAAAGAACTGAATAAAGCACTTGGGGAGAACAATATTTGATCATTTTGCTGCTTGTATGTCTAAAGTGCTTGGTTAATGCACATCCATTTGAATCGCATCATTTCTACCTTGTCCAAAGTTTCGTTTCGCGAAACAATCCTCTAATGCGACATTTTCAGAGTTCCATGTTTGTTTACATATTTCTGCGCATCCGGAAGTTCTGTGTGACCCGGAAACGAAATAAAACGTAGAATAAATATACAAATGTCTTCGTTCTAGTGTTGTTTACCAGGCGGTTGCAAGTCTGCTTTAAAATCAGTTGCAAATATTTGCCGCGTATTTATTTATAAACGTGGGCCGTTTATGAATTCTGGCCTCCAGATTTCAACTGTTCCATTCTCATCTCGGTAAAACAAGGAGAAACATGCCCTCAAATAAGAGTCGCATTGAATAAAAATAGCCAATTCCCAACCTGCTTAGTCCTTCTTTTCGTCTACTTCCCACGTTCGTCGTTGTCGTCGTCGTCGTCGTCGTCGTCCTTCTTCTTCTTCTTCTTCTTCTTCTTCTTCTTCTTCTTCTTCTTCTTCTTCTTCTTCTTCTTCGTCTTCTTCTCCTCCTCCTCCTCCTCCTCCTCCTCCTCCTCCTCCTTCTTCTTCTTCTTCTTCTTCTTCTTCTTCTTCTTCTTCTTCTTCTTCTTCTTCTTCTTCTTCTTCTTCATCTTCTTCTTCTTCTTCTTCTTCTTCTTCTTCTTCTTCTTCTTAGCAGTAGCAGCAATAATAGCAGTAGTAGTAGCAGCAGCAGCAGCAGCAGCAGCAGTAGTAGTAGTAGTAGTAGTAGTAGTAGTAGTAGTAGTAGTAGTAGTAGTGATAACAGTATTATTATTATTATTAGTAGTAGTAGTAGTAGTAGTAGTAGTAGTAGTAGTAGTAGTAGTAGTAGAGGTAACAGTAGTAGTGGTAGTAGTAGTAGTAGTAGTAGTAGTAGTAGTAGTAGTAGTAGTAGTAGTAGTAGTAGTAGTAGTAACAGTAGTAGTAGTAGCAGCAGCAGCAGCAAGTAGTAGTAGCAGTAGTAGTAGCAGCAGCAGCAGTAGCAGTAGTAGTGGTACTAGTAGTAGCAGCAGCAGCAGCAGTAGCAGCAGCAGTAGCAGTAGCAGCAGTAGTAGTAGTAGTAGTAGTAGTAGTAGTAGTAGTAGTAGTAGTAGTAGTAGTAGTAGTAGTAGTAGTAGTAGTAGTAGTAGTATTAGTAGTAGTAGTAGTAGTAGTAGTCGTCAAATCAGCACACCAGCAGTAAATCATTGTCAGAAGTTACAGAGGATGAACGCAAACAAAGCCAGTGCAGATAAGAACAAGGAACAGGGTCAGAACCAGGAATAACAGAATGAATTACAAATATAAAGCAAGGAATGATTTCGCTGATACTGTCTTGATATGCTTGCGTGCATAATTCACCCACATATCGCCGCCTCCAGATCTCATAACAGCACATTCTGTAGAACAACACGAGCATAAAATATATCTAGTCCATTTATCACGGCCTTCACGCCACATTCATTCAGGGAAATGTCTGTTCGTCAAAATCCACCAAAGCTATTTATACCACAAACATCTTAACTGAACTCGCAACCAACATGTTTAGTGGAAATTCTATATCTAATTTGAGCACCAACATTTTGAATATAAATTCTATATCTAATTTCAGCATTTTCGTTACTGAGGATAAGGCAGGGGGGAAAAGCAGAGGAATTAGTAGGGGAACGACCGAACGGGAAAACGTCGAGAGGGCACACAAAAACTGGAGGAATGTAGTATCTTGACACATTAGCGAAAGTGAATATGTTAGAGAGGGTGAATAGTGTGCGATGTTGCCGCTCTGATTAGGCCAATAAAAAACACAAAAAATATATATTTTCCACCTGGTGTGTGAATGTGTAGCGTTCCCTGGCTGATCTCTGCTGTAGAAACATGTCAGCTGATGTGATTCAGGCTGTGCTTGATAATCATTACCCGAATGTTGGCTATTAATAATTATCAGTTATTACTTATAGCGGTTTAAAAACAATTGATCCCAGGTTGGTCTGGCCTAACAGGCTACCAGGATATTATTTGGGAAGTAAAGGCAACCAGCGTGATACTGAACACAGATCTCTTCCAGTGGCGATTGGTCTGTGCATGTATGGGTCTAGTACACGTCCCTAGTAGTAGTAGTAGTAGTAGTAGTAGTAGTAGTAGTAGTAGTAGTAGTAGTAGTAGTAGTAGTAGCAGCAGCAGCGGCGGAAGTAGTAGTAGTAGTAGTAGTAGTAGTAGTAGTAGTAGTAGTAGGTGTAGTAGTAGTAGTTGATGTTGTTGTTGTTGTTGTTGTTGTAGTAGTAGTTTTGTAGTAGTAGTAGTAGTAGTAGTAGTAGTAGTAGTAGTAGTAGTAGTAGTAGTAGTAGTTGTTGTTGTGGTTGTTGTTGTTGTTGTTGTTGCAGCAGCAGCAGCAGTAGTAGTAGTAGTAGTAGTAGTAGTAATAGTAATAGTGGTGGTGGTGGTGGTGGTGGTGATGGTGGTGGTGGTGACAGCAAAAGCAGCAGATGACGTAATTGAAACCCCAAACACATAAATAAATAAATACTTAAAACGCCAACTTTTCTTGAAAGGGAAAAAAAACAACAACTCAGTAAAGGCAGTCAAAACAAGCCAACAAAAAAACTGCTTTTCAACCGGCCGTGGCAAAAAGGCGCCCTTTCAAGTCATAACAACCTGTCTTCTGTGATTGCGAGAAACTGAAACCCGCTCCTCGAAAGATGTGTTGGGGATTATGCTTGCGACCTAACTCTGCCAAGTTTAGTTTCAATCTTTAAAAAAAAAAAAAAAATGGAACACTGAGGCCTCCGAGAGGGCAAAGGTATCCCTATAGCTGTTAGAGAGTGAAGTGTGTTTATTGAGCCAACCTTGATGTACGGAAGCTAATCGTGGACAATCAGTAGTTAAGTTAGTTGCATATCCTTTACATGTTTTGGCTGTTTGTGATTTCTAGGCAAGTTTATATTCAGTAGTTTGCCAATGCGTTAAGAACGATCAGCAGTCATAACGTTGTATGCGAACCAACGCAAGGCGGTATGATTTCCAAATCGCCCGCAGCTGTGATTCGAATGCGGAATGCGGGATTGTGAAATGCGTCTGAAACTTCCTTCGTCACAGAGCCGGTCAATTAGTAGACAATAAATTTATAAATTATGTGGAAGTTGTGAAGATGTGGTTTTATAGAAGAAGTACGAGATACCTTGAACGAAGTTACCTCACAAAGAAAACTGGTTACTCGCTTTATGGTTGATTCACGATGTGTTCTTTTGGGCACGTCATGAGAAGGAGAAAAGCTGGAGTAAGTCGTCACAACGGGAAACATGGAGTGGAAGAGAGGCAGCGGAAGAGCAAGAGAGAAGATGCTGAACAGTCTGACATCATGACATGGTGGAACATCGGTATCAGAAATGATTAGCAGCACAAGGAGCTGTGGAAAGACGGGATCGCCAACGCCACACGGGACGAATTATAAGAAGAAGTGTTTCTATGTTCCCTAACCAAACGTTAAAAGCGCGTAGAAGCAACGCGATCATAGTTCTTCAGAAGTTCTCTCGTCTACTATCAGAACTCCCCATACTAGTTTACGAGGATCAACCACGTGACACAATGACGTCATTGTCAGGCCAATAACACAGCCAATTTTCTCCAGGCAGCAGACGAAATGCCGGTAGTGGGAAAATCTTGTTCTTTTATAAACGGGTAAATGTCTCTCGATGCAAAGTCTAGGCAATAAATCGAAACTAATTCTTTTTCTCTCCAGGCTCTTTTATATATATCAATATGGATAAATGGGGAAGGGTAGTGAGGGGGGGGGGGGGGGGAAATGGGGCTCGTCCCTCGAAATGGCAGCCCGCAGAAATGGGCCAATTTCGCACGGAGTAAAGTTGTAGTGGCGAAGACATTTTGCTGTTTCGCCAAGCTGTGGTGTTATAATGGGTTGGGTCATTTCGATACCGGGGCAATCATTGAATTCGATACAGCCCTGACAATCCTGGGATCATAAAAGAAAATGGAGAAAAGTGAAGAGGCTCTTGAGGCCATCAAAAGTAAATAAATCGTTAGATTCTCGTAAAAGACGAGAAAAAAAAACAAGGATGATGTTGATGCATGCTGTGTCCTTCATACAGGTGGTCCTGAGAACACAAGCCAAGGAAGGAAAGGCTGTTTTTGGCGTTGCTCGTATGTTTGCCAGTTTCAACAACATATTTGTGCAAGTTAGGATTGAACAGGAAAGGAAACAAACACGCGTGTGACTGGTGGTAGGAAGGTGAAAGCTGGCATGACGAGTTTTCCCCTTGCCGTCGCCATGTTTGCTGCCAAGGATGTAGCCGAGCAGTTCTTCTTCTCCTTCTTCGTTCATCCGGAGTTTTTTTTTCGGATGTGATTGCGTTGTGCCTGTCCACAGCAGAGCTGCGTTCTTGCGCCGTTAGGCCGACACATCCGACTTCTGCGGGCATTTGTTGACCGGGTTAACCTTCCCGGGGCCGAGCAGTTCAAAGCTTTGGCCATCGTGGCCGAACGATTAAACGCGTTGGGTGTCATGGTCTTGTAGATCAAACTGAAAGTCACCGGAGGCAACAGGATAAGGGCAACAGGATAAGGGCTCCAGCATTGGTGCTCAGTCTGCCTTGTGAGTTTTGTTCCGTTAAGGCACGAAGATTTGACCCTTTGAGGATGTGACTCCAATCTCTTCAGACAACACACGAAGAGTTTTTTTTTTCCGTTTATTTCATACAAAGCAATGTATATTTACAAGGTGTAATGCGTGTTTCTTTTGTTTGTGTACATTACAGAGCGATTCCGTTTGTTACTGTTAAGTGTCACATGCATTAATAAAACAATACATACATATACAGTTATTATAATATGACATTTATGGCATAGTGCATGTAAACACACATTCCTCGCTTCATTTCCATCTCCACAAGCGGAATGCATGTTACACCTGTCCATCTCTCTCTCTCTCTCTCTCTCTCTCTCTCTCTCTCTCTCTCTCTCTCTCACACACACACACACTCTCTCTCTCTGTCTCTCTCTCTCCCTCTCTCTCTCTCTTTATCTATCTCTTTCTCTCTCCCCCTCTATCTCTCTCTTACACACACACACACACACACACACACATTCTGTCTTAATCTATCTCACACTTTCTAGAGATAACAGTATGAGCCATTCGTCGATATCATTCACTTGATGGAGCCCATTTAGTTAGAATGACAAGCAAAGGAAAACGACGAGAGTCGCTACAGTGTATACCCAGGGTTTTCCACGCGCCAGATATTGCGTGGCTGGCAATACACGTCATATCTGTTGTCCAATGATTGGATCTTACGCGCGCTCTACAGAAATCCCTGAGTTTTGTTATTTGTGTGTACGTAATAGCGGTAGGAAGACAGAAACTAACGGAAGTTAAAAGAAGTAAATAACAGAGGACGTACACTGAAGGGGGGACAAATGTATACTCAAAGTTAAAGGAAAGATCGACTTCAATGCACTATATTCTGGTGTGTGTCCATCAAGAATGATGATACCCATTCATTTCATCCAGTGGCGTTGAAATTTTGGAGCCGTGAGTTCTAAGATGGCTGGTAAGGCATATTATAGCTCGAAATGTTCTTCGAAAATGTGGGTAAGAAATGCCTGACTTTCCAGGAGGAGGATCTCCTGCAGCGTATTATTATTTTTTTTTTTTTAATTTTGTACAGCCATTTTTTCCCCACAGTTATTGCAGTCCTTTTCCTTCGCATGTGACTAAACACTAGGTTCTACCCCACACCGCTCGTTCTTCAATCCGCAGAGCCATTTTACCTGTCTCTGACATGTACCTATTTGGCCAGGGCGTACTGTAGTTGCGGATGCGTACTTACAGGTGTGAATCAGCGGCGGCACACAAATAAACATCATCTTTCATCTTCAACATTTCATCCTAACCTTTTGGCATTTTAGACACGGTACATCTTTCTTGGCTTTGTCGTTTGATCTATGTATGAGCTGTCTTTGCTTTTTTCTTCATTTCTTCAGTTCTTTATCTGTTTTTATTGTTACGCTGTCTAAATGTATATCAGAATATCATACCTACTTACTTGTGATCAGTCCAGTCACCTGGTGAGATATCCACATACCTACCTACATACCTACCTACCTATCTACATACCTACCTACCTACCTCAGTTTGTCTGTCCGCTTGCCCCTCTATCGTTCTGCATTACTGTCTTTCATTTTTGTTCTGTTTTTTTTTTAACTGTCCTTCCTTCACTACTCCAGTTTTCCTTATCTTCCTTCTTTCATCCTTTTTATCTTTCTTTCTACTTTTGCTACCGAGTTTCATTCATCACTATGATATATCATTTCCCCTTCCCTTTTTATTCGTTCTTTGTTCTCAGGTCTGTCATCTGTTATCCATCTACCCATCATCTGCCAGCTCTCGAAATACTCACCTTCTCTCTGCCTACTCACATGTGCGTTATCTTTTTATATATTCATAACGTTAATTATGTCACTCGTTTGCCTCCTACATTTGTGCGTGATTGTCTTTCTGACTGGAGGACTGTCTTGTTGTCTCTCTGTTCTGCCTATCTGTCTGCTTATCTATTTGATTGTCTGCCTATCTGTCTAGCCGTCCGTCTCTCTGCTCTATCTATCTGACTGGCTTATCTCTCTGCTCTATCCATTGCTCTATCTCGCAGGCTGTCTTGTTGTCTCACTGCTCTGCCCATTTATCAGTCTATCTGGCTGTTTGTCTCATTTATGTGCTCTGTACACCAATCTATCTGGCCGTCTATCTGTTCTATCTTTCTATCTATCTGTCTATAATACTTTCTGTAAAGTTATCTATCTGTCTGTCGTGTTATCTACCTGCTGTCTATCAGACTATCTGTATAGCTATCTATCTGTCCGTCTGTTAATCCATCTGACTGCCTGCCCATCCGTCGGTCTGCCCCACATGCAAACGATTACCGATGCAACGATATCTCGACAGACCACCCATTATCTGGGAAGCCTGCCTCAACAAATCATGGACAACCAGGTCCATGTGCCCCAGATATCATGTATCCACTTGGTGCTATGTCACAATGACAGTGGCAGCATACCCCAGGTTCTCGGCGACTGTATACTCAAAGACATGTGCTTTGCTAATTAGCATTGATACACCTGTTCTCATCAAAGGAGTAGGCTCAGTTGTAATTGGGTGGCAGAGAAGAGGAAGACCAGAGCTCAGATGGGCTGAAGATGTGATTGTTAATTTACACATACCAGCAAGACCGGAAAGGATGTCTGGTTTATACAGGAATTCCTAAAGACTGCTATCGTGGCTATGTTCTGTACAGGATTATCCGTTGGGTGATTGATGAGGTTCTACTGGAAAACTTCGCTTATAAATACATGCGTATTGATTGGGGTTCATAGATGTAGGAGAAAGAAGTAGCGACTAGAGGACGCACTAGAAAACATGACAATTAAAAGCTGTAGTTACTGATGATCTGGATAGCTCGGCCACATGGCATAACCGAGACAAGGACAGAGAGTTGATCCACGACTCTGGTGATCGTGTGAGATGGCAAAATATGACCGCCCACGGTTATCGGCATAGCACATGACGATGATGATGATGATGATGATGATGATGATGATGACGATGATGATGATGATGATGATGATGATGATGATGATGATGATGATGATGATGATGATGATGATAGCTACTGGGGTGTCTAGTTTGTGATGCGTCGATGAACACTTGTTTCTGCAAAAAGGCGCTGTCGTCATTTGGAGATGACAGGTTCGAATCTCGGTCGATAGCTATAGCTTTCAATTGTTATGTTGTTCAGTACGTCCTCTATTCTCTACTTATTTCTTCTACTTCTATGAAGGTCAAACAATACATGTGCACTTATTTCTGAAATGTCTTAGTGGCCTCAAAGGCGTCCATACATTGATATTTATGTGTAACCTCGCCTATAGGGCGTTCACAAAAGCCTTTCGGAGTGCTGCCTCTGAACTACAATAGAACGAATGAACGGACGAACTTTAGTTTGAAACGGTCACAAACTGGGCACGTAGGCCCGTCTTAACTTCGGCCCTTCAAGTTCTCTTGTGGAACATCAAACTGGCTGATAACACAACTAACATTGAAGACTACTGCTTTCGTAAAGAATAAAATAAAGGAAGCCGTATAACCCTGGGTTAAACGTAAAAACGATCCGTGTAAGCGTAAGAATTACCGTAGTATGCGTAAGAATGCCCTTGGATTATGAGTACAATTTTTCTTTTCGCATATCCCTTACAGGACATTGCAGTCACCACCAGCATTTTTCAACTGTTGTTGATGTCTTGGTAAGATTACACTCAATAGTTTGCCATTGCTTTCAATACCCTGTAAGTAACCAACGGGGCGCGATTCGCATGAGTACGATTATAGCAGACTTAACTAGTCAGCCAGTTAGCGAGAGTTGTCGCCACCCAGTGCAGGCTGTAGAGTTGTATATATTTAAATAGATGAAAATATGGACAGGTAAGATCTTGTAATCACAGCGGATAATGCAAGAGACAACATTTATGCAAGAAACAGCGGTTATAGACATATTTTAAGAGAACGAAAGAAGAAGACCAGCGGATAATGGACACAGAACAAATTGCCCCCCTCCTTCTCTCTCTCTCTCTCTCTCTCTCTCTCTCTCTCTCTCTCTCTCTCTCTCTCTCTCTCTCTCTCTCTCTCTCTCTCTCTGAAGCTGCGACTGCTGATGCTGCTGTGTTTCTACAGCTAATATTAATACTGATGCTGTTACTACTATTGCTACCACTGCTGTTACTACAACTGCTGGTACTACAACTGTTATCACTGCTATTACTACTACTAAAAGTATAACTACTACTACAACCAATACAGCCACCACCACTACAGCCACCGCCGCCACTACCACCCCACACTACTACTACTACTACTACTACTACTACTACTACTACTACTACTACTACTACTACTACTACTACATCCTCTTATACATATCAAAACAACAACTACTACCATTACTACTACTACTACTACTACTACTACTACTACTACTACTACTACTACTACTACTACTACTACTACTACTACTACATCCTCTTATACATATCAAAACAACAACTACTACCATTACTACTACTACTACTACTACTACTACTACTACTACTACTACTACTACTACTACTACTACTACTACTACTTCTCAACCACCACCACCACCACCACTACTACTTCTACTCACATATAGAAAAGCATATGGTCAGTTATCCTATCTATGCCGCAGTGTCATCCATCAGACGCAGCCATGTTTAAACTGCCGATATTACAATACGTCACTCCACATGAGTCAATGCTTGGGTCGCAACACAACCACACATTTGTGAAGATGATGCTCGGGGTCGCTCTGGAGGTATGACCCATGGACATGTGTACATTGTTGTGGTCGGTCTGTTGTTTTAGCCTGTCTCTACGACATCAAGATGTTATTCTGGGGCCCAATCTTCTCCGTGTTCAGACGACAAGTCTAGGGCAGTATTCCCTCTAATTCGACATTAAGCCCAAACTCATTGTTGTACGGCCGTGGGAAGCCAGTGAGAGACTCAGGAATGTCCTAATGACGGTCAGAGTTTACCATACTATTTCGTGGGGGTCTAGGGTTTGGGGGGTAGGGTGGGGGAGGGACTTACAGGGATGGGAAGGTTCTGGCTCTGTGTGTGTGTGTGTGTGTGTGCGTGCGTGCGTGAGCGCGCGCGTGCGTGTGTGTTTGTGTGTGTGGAGAAGATGACATACAATTACCGAAGCGATTACTTTTACAATTGCTGGTAAAGAAAGAAAGAAAGAAAGAAAGAAAGAAAGAAAGAAAGAAAGAAAGAAAGAAAGAAAGAAGCGATTACTTTTACAATTTCTGGTAAAAGAAAGAAAGAAAGACAGACAGACAGACAGACAGACAGACAGACAGACAGACAGACAGACAGACAGACAGACAGACAGACAGACAGACAGACAGACAGACAGACAGACAGACAGACAGACAGACAGAACATCTTTACATTTAACATGCCCAGCTGCCCATCCACCCGCTGCAACCGTTACGAAAAGCAAAAGCCTAAAGACGCTCCTCCCAAAACACAACTGAATATGTTTACTGGTGATGGCATCCGGGTGGCCGGGGGATACCAAACTTGCGCGCGTACAGGAGCCTTCTGACATACACAACCAGGGCTACAGTCGATGTAAGATGTTTACCGCTGGCGGATATTTTCAGGACGCGGTGAAACTGCCGAACTTAAACATCGGCGAGCTCATCCCAAGACAATCTGGTTATTGGAACAAAAAATCCCAGGCCAAGAATAGAGGTTAGTAGGGCAAAGCATACAACCCGAGGCTTGGAGACAATGCCGTTGTTTACATTTCTTGATGCCCGTGTGGGTTGTGGGTGTTTCTAGCAGAGTTCAGCTGTGGGTGGGTGTGAGAAGTTTATACAAATATAGCTGGCATTTGGTGGACCATGGGGGGAAATACGGGAGGTGGGACGCAGGAAATGATGATGTGGCACATGCGCCGTGGCCGAGAATGATCGCGGGTGCATCTGTTCTGGGCAAAAGGACTCCACGTGGCGCAGCAGGAACGGTTGGGGAATGTAGGAACTGTCGGTAAAGGAACAATGGTTGCATGGGTTTCGTTTTGGTGCCAGGAACAGCTGTGGTACAGTGGGTAGTTTGCTTACATGCAAAGACAATAGTCGGGGGTCATTCTTCAAAAGGCGGTTCATAAATAAACACGCATAGTATTGTTTGGCGTTCACAGAAAGAGAAGAAGGAAGTAGAGACTAGAGGACGCACCAGACAACAAAATTTGAAAGCTATAGTTACCGACCGGGATTCGAACCTGTCACCTCCAAATGACGACGGCGTCTAGTGCGTCCTCTAAACTCTACTTTCGTCTTCTCCTTCTATGAGGGCCAAACAATACTATGTGTGTTTATTTATGAACTGTGTTAGTGACCTCAAAGGGTTCCCCAATTGATTTCAAGACAGAAAGTTTATCCCCCTCCCTCCCCCACTTTCCAACCAGTACAAATATGTTGTCGACACAGCCTCATAAACATGAGCACTAAACAACAATAATAATAATAATAATAATAATAATAATAATAATAATAATAATAATAATAAGAGTACTAACTGTCTAGGGCATAAAGCTTTAACCCACATAAGCAGTAAGGTGGCGTGTTTGAGTAAACAAACAAATTTAGTTTAGTGGACGGATCAACATCACGGCACACGGGTTTAGTTTAGTTTAGTTTAGTCGACGGATCAACATCACGGCACACGGGTATAACCCATAAGTGCTCCGTTCTACTCCTAACTCAAGCCTGAGACCGGAGAATCCCAGGTCAGTGCACAGACTCCGTAGCACCACCGAGGATCCTGAAATATTTTGGGTAGATTTTTAACTCAAAATAAACAAAAGATAGTAAAAAGTACGGGACTATTTGTACATTCCTGAGGGAACAATGGGTATATGGTGCGAGACCCGTAGTTTGATAGGTCAATGGGCACTCGTTGGGTGATGTGGTAAGCACCACGTAGGTCGCCTTTACTTTACAAGGCATGGCCTGGTACCGGTTGTAGGCCGGGTCCACCTGGTTGATAGGATCACACTTTTTTACGTTGCATATCCCTTACAGGACGTTGCATTCAACACCAGCATTTTTTAGCTGCTGTTGATGTTTTTGGCAAGATTACGCTCAGTAGATATTGCCATTGCTTTCTGAGCGACCGGCTCACATATCCCGTAAGCAACCAACGCGACGCGATCCGCTGCCGAATCTTGAGCAGTTGTGTTTCTCATGTGGATATACGGGATTATGGAGAAAGTCGTTAAACCCTTAGCCAGGGAGACGGCGAGTCACATTTAGACATTCGAATCAGCCCCGAATTCACTTGGATGAGCATCGAACACCTGGCCACCGGGCCGGCGGTCGAGAGTGTAGCTATTAAGCAACCGCGGCTGGATGTTGTTTGCAGGAGGTGGCGATAACACCCCATGTTGTTTTTCTAAGCAAATTGTCGTTTAACAGTTTGCCATTGCTTTCTGCTCATGTTTTCATCTTTTTATTCTTCTCATCCCCTTCTTATGACATAATGTAGTCACTGGGGGGTCTTCTCCGTGACTACATGTTGTGTTCTGTGTACGTATTTGTTTGCTGATGAAGGCTAGTCGCCGCAACGACTTGTATGTTTCGTAATTCTGTTCTGTAAAGCTGCATTGTTCCCCCATATCCTATTTACAGGACTTCACTGTCAATACCAACACTGCTGTTGTTGATGTCTTGGCAAGTTTACGTACAGTAGTTTGAAAGCTGCATTACTTTGGGCTATTCTATATTGTGCATTAGAAGTCAACATTTAAGTCCAGCTCCGCTGACAGGTGTGGGGAACGGACACAATTCCCCGCCGTCACCACAGGAGAAGTTTAAGCGCGGACTCGATAAACCACTGTCACCGATGTGGGTCAGTGACATCCTTTGACGGTGATTTACGTCTTAATTGAGAAGATAGCGCCTCTAGTCGTCAGAAGGTGTCAATAAACTGCCATTAACTGCCTGTAGTATCTTGCGCCGCTAACTGTGTTGGTAAGGATTTCTTTTCTCTCTCCCCCCCCCCCCCCCCCCCCCCCGACAGAAAAAGAAAATCCATTTCCTTACCGATGATGACGTCTCCCGATTGGTAGCCTGACTATTTAGCCACTCAGCCATCAATGTACTTTCTAAAATTAATGCCCTTGATCAGTTGGTCTACGCCGGAAGTGGCCGACATAAAGGTTTCAGATGGTGATGTGATGTAGTCGATTAGTTAACACTGGATTCGGTTCAACGGGACACGGCACGGACTCACTGTTAACATTGGATTCGGTTCAAAAAGACACGACATGGATCTAATGTTAACATTGATTCGTACTCAGAAACCCTGTACACGGAATCGATGCGGCTGAAGTTCAGGTGGGCTTGTAGAGAATCAAAGACCGGGATCCACGGAGTATACATGTCTGACAACAGAGGCGATCGGAGAGGGTATGCTGGAGACTGAGAGAAATGTAAGGCGTTGTTTGTTTACTGGTGTCTGAGCAGTGGCGATAGATATGGTTAAATAGCGGGTAATGCCCGTTCATTGAGTACGGCGAAGGCGGCTGTCTACGGTGTTGCTGGTGTGTGTTTAGTACCAGTATTGACGGCTGCAGCACTTCTGCTATAGAGATTATTCTGCTAGGACAGCGGGGTAAATAAGATGTGCTGATCCTGTGGCGTTACATTTCAATCTATATGGACGCTTATATTTGAAGGAGAAGAAGGAGGTGGCGGAGGAGGAAAAAAGAAGAAGAAGAAAAGAAGAAGAAGAAGAAGAAGAAGAAGAAGAAGAAGAAGAAGAAGAAGAAGAAGAAGAAGAAGAAGAAGAATGAAGACTGAAGAACAGAACTAGCAACAATAGTAAATAAAGGACCATTGTAAACTCCTTAAGGAACTTTGGGACATGTGGGTGGCACCTTGCAGTCTTGACAGACCAAACTATGTAAGTGGAATGTGGCCAATATTCCATCACAATGCCTGGGCAGAGCTTCAGAGAAACATGTGGCGCCCAAACGACATGTCCCCTCTCTCGGCCTAGTCTTGTGTGTTCCAGAGGAATGGGTAACCAATACGTCTGGCACAAGGTAGGCTGCAGACGCTGGCGGCTCAGCGTCAATCCACCGAGACCTCACCACCACGAGCCGGTGGCGAGTTATGGCCAGACCCTGACACCCAAGGGACCCGGCTTAGAGGCGTTTAGCCATGTCCCACTGGTGAGGGCCTCGTACGCGCCTGGACCATAAGGACGCGTACATCTGTCAATCACAAGTGTCCGGACCCGTGTAAAGCGTGTACTACCGTCAGACTCCCCGCCTGACCTTAGCGGATCCCGCAACCACCGAGAATAGGCCCGCCAGAGATACTGCAGGAGATATTGCTCGTCTATTGCGAGCAAATCTCCCATCCTTCCACTGTTCCTCTGTGCGGATCTTGTGACCGGCGAGAATATTGGGACATGTACTATATCCATATATGCAGAGACCAACCGCCACTCGAAGAGTTCTATGTTCAATATCACGCGGAGGAGGAGGGGTGGAGAAGAGGAGGAAGTGGAGAAGCAGATGAAGGAGAATAAGACGGACAAGAAGAACCAGTGAAGAGGTCTAACACCAATGGTACGAGATCACTCTGATATTCCAGTGACTCCTTGCCGCGCCACCCTCTCCCGGCTATGGTCCTGTATCTGTTTGAGAATCATTGTATCACAAATATCCCCCCCCCCCCACTCCACTTTTCAACCTCCTCACTTTCACTGCTATCCTCCCCCAAGTATCTCCGATTTCCGTCTCCCCCGCGCCCCTTCCCCCTCTACACAGCAGGCAGTTACCAGACTGGCTTGTGCCACTTAACCAACACAAGTACTGATGATGTAAACAGCGATAAGATGTCTCCCAATCAAGTTGCCCGTTGCTTACATTTTCCCTGTGACTTCCGCTCTTTGTTGCGTGGTTGCATGCGTTCCTGTTTCCTTCTCTTTCTTGTCACTTATTATTTAAACCAGCCACTGGGTAATTATTTATGAGCCTGCGTAGAATTGTTCCTCGCACTTTCAAATATTTGCGCCAGGCCTGGTTTAGCTTCACTTAGGCACTTTGAGGCACAGATGCGCGTGGCTTGATGTTCCAATGATTCGAGAAATATAACGTTCTTTGCAGTGGACGTTGTGCGAACAACATAATTTAACCGGTATACAAATACAAAGTTAGTTGTATACCCTTTATAGGACGTCGCTGTGAACCCTAGCATTTGCGTTCGGTAATTTACCATTGGCGGGCTGAGTGGTCTCGGGGTATGGTGTCCGCCTCGAGTGCTGGAGGTCCCGAGTTCAGGCCCCGGTGAGGACCGGGATTTATTTTAAAAATCCACCTGGACTTCCAGTAATAAAATTTCCCCTGGTCTCTGGGTAGTGAGATCGGACGCCCGTGTGTATTGTTGCGCACGTAAAAAATCCCTTGGCAGTTGGAAATCGAAAAAGAGTAGCCTAACGGCGCTGCCCGGGCAAAATTTCGAGTTAAAAATCTACCCAAAGTATTTAAGGATCCTCGCCGATGCAACGGAGTTCGTGCATTGAGCTGAGTTTCTCCAGACTCAGGTTTTAGTTATGAGGAAATCGGAGCACTTATGGGTTAAACCGTGTGCCGTGATGTTGATCCAACGACTAAACTAAACTAATTGCTCATACCATCAACAACAAACAAAAAGAAACACACACACACAAGGCAGTCAGTCTACTTCCAAATCGTCTGTCGCTGATTTTAAACTCTCGATTTGGTATGTTGGGGAACTGAGAAACCCGTTCACTGCCCCATTACAAGAAGAGCTGGAGGACGAGCTGTATATTCCATTGCTATCCAGTAAGAGCCTGCGTAGAATTATTCCACCCACTTTCAAACATTTACACCTGTCTCGTCTAGCTTCACGTAGGCAGTTATAGTTTATCGTCAGTGTGTCAGGCCTTAGATATGGCTGAGCTACCGTATGACAGCAGACAGTACTACCTGCTTTCTGTTAGCGCCGAATGTTGGGCGGCGCTCACCAAACCCGATGCCCCAATAATGCGTTAACGGCTTCGAGCGGAGGAGCGCAATTGGGAGGGTACAAGCCCATCCCATAACCTACCAACACTCACTCACCCACATATCCTCCACCACCCACCCACACACCCCCAACCACTCAGCCAAACACACATCCCCCAACCACATATCCAACACCCACACACACATATTCCCGCCAATTCACATATCTCGCACCTACCCACACACAAAACCCGCACCCACACTTCCCCCACTTACACACATCGCCCACCCACACCCATTCGAGAGAGAGAGAGGGAGAAAGGGAAAGAGAAATGAGCAAGATGGATGTGGTCGTAGACAAAATAATGAAGTAGCAAAGCAAATACTGCCGCTAGACAACGACATAATGAGGTGGGGTGGAGACAGGGCAAAAATCTAATAAAAGTATATTGTGATTAATTCCACAGAAAGAGGGAGGTGTGAGAGAAAGGGGTGGAGAGCGATAGAGAGGGAGAAAGAAGGCGTAAGAAAAAAGAAGTGAGAGAGAAGGATTGAAAGAGAGAAGTACGATTGAGAGGGTGAGAGAGAGAGAGAGAGAGAGAGAGAGAGAGAGAGAGAAAGGAGTGAGAGAGATGGGGAATAAGTGGAGTAAGAGGGAGAGAGTGGAATGAATAGTGAGAGAGAGAAGGAGTGAGAGAGAAGGGAGAATAAGAGAGAGAGAGAGAGAGAGAGAGAGAGAAATAGAAAGAGGGGGTGAGAGAAGGAGTGAGTGAGAGAAGGAGTGAATGAGAGAAGGAATAAGAGAAGAAGAAGAGAGATAGAAGGAGTGAGAGGGCTGTGGATGGAAACACAGAAGGCGGCTGAATGGTGAGAACCATATAAAATATGCATAAATAGAGACGGACAGCTGTAATGTGTTGGAGAGAATGAGCATTGAGTGAGTTAGAGGTAGGAATAATAGCGAGATGGGTGGAAGGATGGAGGCTGGGGAACAACGGCAAATTGAAGATAAAGAGGCAGACAGGATAGGATGTATCAGAGAGTGGGAGAGTTGGTGGAGTGGGTGTACAGCAGTGAACAAACTGGAATGTATAAGTGAGGAGAGAGAGAGATAGAGAGCAAGAGAGAAAGAGAGAGAGGCGGGCAGTTTAGATGTATACGTGAGACTAGTTATAGAGAGAGCAAAAGAAAGGAGAGAGAAAGAGAGAGAGGGAGAGAGAGAGGGACCAAGAGGGAGATCAAGATAGAAAGGGAAAGAGCGCAAGAGAGAGAGAGAGAGAGAGAGAGAGAGAGAGAGGGGGGGACCAAGAGGGAGATCAAGATAGAAAGGGAAAGAGCGCAAGAGAGAGAGAGAGAGAGAGAGAGAGAGAGAGACAGAGAGAGAGAGAGAGACCAAGAGGGAGATCAAGATAGAAAGGGAAAGAGCGCAAGAGAGAGAGAGAGAGAGAGAGAGAGAGAGAGGGGAGACCAAGAGGGAGATCAAGATAGAAAGGGAAAGAGCGCAAGAGAGAGAGAGAGAGAGAGAGAGAGAGAGACCAAGAGGGAGATCAAGATAGAAAGGGAAAGAGCGCAAGAGGGAGAGAGAGAGAGAGAGAGAGAGAGAAAGAGAGAGAGAGAGGACCAAGAGGGAGATCAAGCTAGAAAGGGAAAGAGCGCAAGAGAGAGAGAGAGAGAGAGAGAGAGAGAGAGAGAGAGAGAGAGAGAGAGAGAGAGAGAGAGAGGGGAGATCAAGATAGAAAGGGAAAGAGCGAAAGAGAGAGAGAGAGAGAGAGAGAGAGAGAGAGAGAGAGAGAGAGAGAGAGAGAGGAGATCAAGATAGAAAGGGAAAGAGCGAAAGAGAGAGAGAGAGAGAGAGAGAGAGAGAGAGAGAGAGAGAGAAAGAGAGAGAGAAAGAGAGAGAGAGAGAAAGAGTAAGAGGAGATCAAGATAGAAAGGGAAAGAGCGAAAGAGAGAGAGAGAGAGAGAGAGAGAGAGAGAGAGAGAGAGAGAGAGAGAGAGGAGAGATCAAGATAGAAAGGGAAAGAGCACAAGAGAGAGAGAGAGAGAGAGAGAGAGAGAGAGAGAGAGAAGGAGTTGGAGAGAATAACAACCCATACAGTGAAGGGCGGGAACGGACTGACGCTTGTCAAGTGTTAATATCTTAATAACGACAAGAGTTAGGCTCCTAATGACGTAAGAAAGGGCGTTGACGTCTGCATATTGGTGCTGAGTTTTAACGACTTTAACACGTGCCGCCTCTGTACGGCAATAAGTACAATGTTCTCGGGGACTCGTCTGGCGTTCTCATCTGTGGGCAATCGGTTATGGATAATGCAACCAGGTGGAACTGAGGTGTGCGGTGTTTACTTCTTGCACTCGTGCCGCTACCAGAGATGAGGAGTGAGGAAACAACCTCTTTGTCATGTGTTGTTGTTGTTACTGTACGAATCCCGATTCCTTACGTTTGTATTGATCGGATCACTTTTCAGATTCCGGATTAAATGCTATTTTTTTTTCTTGTTCATTTGTGAAGAGTTGATCGAGACGGTCGCCTGTAACTTCGCGTGTTTTTCATTTTGTGGAACCTCGTCGTCACATGTGTTTTATTCGGACTTCCTGTGTTCATCTTGTTTGCAACGATGCACTGTCTCGTGCCTATAGTGCGTTCACAAATGTTTACCCTCATTCACGTTCAATTTGTTTGAAAAGTATTTGTTGCGTCGTTATGCAATCTTTCCTCCCGTCTTATATTTACTCCCACACAAGGAATATGTCTCCGATAGATCCAAAGGCAACTTAAATCACGGAAAGAGGCGATATTTCCTTGATGTTTTGACGAAAAATGTATTGAATTAACGCTAACAAACTTGTTTTACGGTAATTATTTTCGTCACCCCTGAACACGTCTGTTCCACTTTGTGATGTGCTTCTCATAAGAAAAATCCCGTGCACCATGAAAATATTCATTATTGAACACTGATGTTTCTGGGTGAAGATGTCAAACATTTCATAATATGCACTTCACCTCTGACCCGTAAATTATATACCACACATAAACAAACATTGAGATCTGCCGTACAATCTCCAGAACTAAAAATGTGTTGTTGGGTATAAATAATGATAAAGTTATATGCTAAATCTCATCATTTTCCCTCAGTTGGTTACTGAGTTATGGATTTTTATACGGGGGTAAACATTTATAAACGCACTATAGTGTGGCAGTGTTTCTCCGCGGGTTTAAGATAGTCCACTGTCAGCAGATTCCTGCCCAATGTCCAGAAGGAGAGGTTATACTGACCACTTTACCACTTCAAAGTTCCGCCCTTTGGCTGAGAAAATAAAATAAATTTGCTTGACAGCATATCTCCAACACGTCATGATGTCATAGAAACATGGTGCTTAGCGTTTTCACAACTGCGCCCCTTCCTGTGTTCCCACGTTAGTTTTTCTCACATGCACCAAATATAGCATTGCCTCTATTCTTGAACTGAGTTCACGAGTGCGTTAGCCTGTAACCCGCCTGCTTCCATTCATGTATTACTACTCAAAGCAAAAGCGGACTATTTGAGTCCAATTCATTCTGAAACTCGGCACCGCTTTTGCTGTTACAACTCTAGGTTCTGTAGCACTCACTGAGTGAAATTCCACTCTTGAAATCCTTTCAAATGCTGCGAATTCTTCCATTCAAACCGGAAAGCCGACCTTTTAAGAGCAAAATCTGGGAGGGAGAATAGTGTCAAGTCAGAGACTGGCTGAGGCCTCAATCGGTGGCGGAAGAATAAAGAACAGGAAGTGTGTGCAGAGAACAAGGCCAGCGACCTTTCGAACCAGCTTAAAGGTTGCCGCCCTTTTTGGGCGTTAGTGGAAATTGTTAGATGCGAGTAGATGTGCTGCTGTGTTGGTGATTGTATTTAATGGCGCAGCTGTCTGTTCAACATGCCATAGACGCAACTAAAATCGAATGATACAATAAGGGGATCAATATAAATTGACAGACGAGATCAAGATAGGGTCAGGGGGACCCACAAATAAGTCCTGCAACAGGAACATGCTGCGTGTATGCAAACGTTGCTTTTCACACGCCTTAAATAGGTCAGCATGGTCGAATGGGTAGGAACGTCCGATGTGCTGATGCCGAGGTAAGCGGTTCAACCCCTACACCGGACAGCTGGACTAAAATGTTGACCTGACGTCCTTGACTTGGGTACGTAAATTACAAGTACCTCTGAAGTCAGAGTGGATTCGCCTGATATTCGCCTGAAGGCGAGGGACACTGTTAATAGGAAAAGCTAATCCACACGCAAACTTCAGTCCAGCACTACTAGAAGTAGTGTGTATGAATTACGCTTGAGTCCAAAGCAAGTGAGAGCAAAAAAAAAAAAAAAAAGAATGATAATGATGGTGGCTATGGAGGTGGTAGTGATGATTATGAGGTAGATGGTGATGAAGACAATAGTGGTGGTGGTGCTGATGGCCGGGTAGTGGAATAATTTCCCAAGCCGATCCGTTGGACTTGAAAATTGTATTCTCGTTCAGAAAACAACGGCAAACTCCGGAACGCAAAATTGCCTAACCAATTAACTTGGGGTTGATTATAACGTCCTGCAAAGGAACTACAACATATGTTTCACACTCGGTATATGTTTATTTTGTTGCGTTCGCTCGCTTTGACCTCAGTGTAGCTCACGCACGAGATACCACAACCAGTAGTGGCTACTACAATTCATGTTTGAACTTTACCCATCTGATACCCCAACGGCTTTACCATCGCTAATACTTTCACCCATGGCGGTTGTACAAGCAAACGACTCCAATACACCTACGACCTTTTCTGTCGATTTCCCACGCACTTCCTGTTCCCCCGGGCTCTTCGCTGTCAAGTGAGTTCATTCTTAAGGGTCTACCTTTCTTCCAAGCTGTTCCAGATGGGATCCGTGGGGGTCTTGCGTGTCTTTGATGCCCACCTAAAGGCCAAAGGACAACACCAACAACCTCATGGCCGTATCTGCCAGGGGATGGTAAAGGGATTCTCATTGGAGATTCTTTTGTAGTGGTGTGAAGTGGCAAGGATTCAAATATACTAGATTCCTTCTTCTTCAGTTCGTGTCTCTTGTTGTTGTTGTTGTTCTTCTTCTTCTTCTTCTTCTTCTTTTTCTTCTTCTTTTCTTCGTCTTCGTCGTCGTTTCCTCCTTCTCCCTCCACTTCCTACTTCTTCTGCCTTTATCTCTTATGGCTGCCTGCCTGTCTAACTACCAATCTATCTTAGTTACCAGAGAAGTACGTTTTTACACCTAGTACAGAGAAGCTGCGATAATTGCATTATCACGAACGACATGACAAAGTTTGGGCCATATATCATTCCGCCTTCCGTCGTAGACCCTACTCTCGCAAGCCCCAGCTTCCGATGGAGTAGCCGAGAGCAGCTCTGATTGGCTGACACACAGTCAAGCTACTACTGACTATCCCTAGCTTCATGCATACAAAGGGTGCACGTATGAATGAATGAATATCATCAGCAGAGTTGATCCAGAACACCAAAGACCGAGATCTGTGGAGAGCCATGAACGCCTACGCCAGCTGGCAGGACACTTGATGATGATGATGACTGAATGTTCTTCATGTGCACCAATCAAAATACCCGAAAACAAGTAGCAATAAAAGGACTATTATCCAGGCACCGATGTGTATTAATTACATGGTGCTAACTTCCATATTTGTGTAGACCAAACGGCACTGGATGGCTGATGTGGTGAAAATCACGTCGGTCTCCGTTAATTCTAAGAAAATGCCCGTTGACCCATTTTAGGCGGAATCGACCTTGAGATCAAAATCAGTTGTGGAAACTATTCACGCCTCTGTGTGGATTCCAACATTTGATTACCGGATGGGCACGAGTACGACTGCCCCTCTTCAGTTTTGCGCCCTTACTTGAAAAGGCTAGGTATCCCGTTAACAAGTTGTGTACTGCGCTTGGCCCTGCAGACAGAAGGGTTTGGGTCGGCTAGGCTCTCCCAATAGGGGTGAAAAGTGAACATTAGTAGCCCGCTGATAACCCGCAGACTACACAAGTCAACCCCACTTCCTCGTGGTGTAGACTGGGAAACCATAACCGCGAGATCATAGACCAAAGGGGCGCTGGCTCGCCAGGGGGATGGGATCGCCTTGGTCAGATTTATGTCCTTAACGTGCGACTGGCCTAGCAAACTGGCAGGGGAATTTCATGCTGCTCGTAGAAAAACTAAGACGTCAACAACCAATGACGTACAGACCGGGTGGAAGCAGAAGAAGAGGCCGACCAGGTAAACGATGGACCTAGGGAATAGCAGAGTCCACGGGAATATCGATACATGAAGCCCATAAAAAGCCACTGTCCCGCTGTTTATAATTCACCTCGACACCGCAAGGTACAAGAAGAACAAAATTAGAAGAGATTAGGTATTTCGTCTCATTACCCAATAAATCACAGTGACGCGTATTATCATTATAAACCAATATTTCCTGGACGATCATCCGGCCCTTGTCTGGGGTCGAACCTGACCCGTCACCTCTCAGCCACAGCGGCCATTTCACTTGACGAAGACCGAAGGCCCGAAGATCGCCTGTACAAAACAATCACCGCTTATACACAACATCCAGCGCCAGGTACACAGCATCCACAGCCCGTACGAAACATCCCACAAATGTACACAACATTCACCACCTGTACACAACATCCACCACCCGTACACAACATCCACTGCCCGTACACAACATTCAGCGAATATTAAGCCCCAGTCTTTATCTAAAATAATGCTGCGGAACACGGCAGTTATCCACAAAATGCCGAAAAGATAGTATAGATTTCACTACCTGGGCCTTATCTCTATCACGTGTGCAGATAACAAGAATGGACGCTGACAGTTTCAATCCAGAAAAAAAAAAAAAAAGCATTCATACACCAAATGCCGCGTCACGAGAACCAAACAACGAGGGGAGAAATTATCAAACATATGTCGTTATGACAGACGGTTATGTCACGGGTGGCCGAGCCTGATTAAATCACGTATTGATATCTCAGGTCACACCCGCAGGGCCTGTTTATTTAAACACGTTTGACAATCCAGCCAAAGCTCGTAGTTAGTTCACGTCAGAGTTATGACGTAAAGGCGAACAGTACGTAATTCGGAACATTGTATCCTTAGAAAATGTACTTCACTTACGGCAATTGGTTTTTATTGGGTATTGGTTGAATGAAGTGACGTCATTGCACCCCGGATACCCCATAAGTGCCCTAGTTTGTTCGGTATGCACTCAAATGTATGGGTGCTAGATACCTCCATCGCACTGTGGTTGAATATACTGCACCACGAGCAATGGTTCAAATTTATATTGTACGCTGCATCAATCTGAGCATTAGTGTTTCACTGTATCTTATATCGTTATACAGAAGAATTTCCTTGATCGCTTTCCACTACTGAAGATGTGGCCGTTTGAAAACTGCCCAGTACAGATGCTCTTATAAATGGACACCTTCAGCTACAATCTGCTAATTTGCTTTCCCATTGTTACGAACTCCCTCAATACCAAAGACAGTACACGCCTATGCATACCAGAGTTTTAATATATTTTGCTATCTGCAGTATCAGCAGAAGAAGAAGAACAAGAAGAAGAATGCACAATTTTAGCCTAGGTAGGCTAACGTTTTCCGTGGCAAAGGCGTTAAGGACGAGGTTCGAAATTACGCTTACCTGCGTTCGAAACACACCAGAACGTGTCACGCTAGGTTTTAACGTATTGGTATGAGAGCCGATCATTCATAAAGCAATGGCAAACTACTGAACGTAAACTTGCCAGGACATCATCAACAGCAGTGCTGGTGTTGACAGCGATGTCCTGTAAATAGAATATGCAACAACAAAAGTCTAACGCGTTTATTCTCTCTCTCTCTCTCTCTCTCTCTCTCTCTCTCTCTCTCTCTCTCACTCTCTCTCTCTTGAAGGGCAGAATGTAAGACGGGCCTGCGGGCCCAATATGTAACCCTTCTAATATAAAGATCAATCAATCAATCAATCAATCTCTCTCTCTCTCTCTCTCTCTCTGTGTGTGTGGCTCTTTCTCTCGCTCTCTCTCTCTCTCTCTCTCTCTCTCTCTCTCTCTCTCTGTGGCTCTTTCTCTCCAGCTCTGCCACCTACTGGAAGAGCCGGGCCACAAGTGTATAGTTCACCCACACTTGTACTACACGTAGGTGAGCTGTCAAAGCGGCCGCCCTTGGCTTCAACGGGAGACAGGCGTCTACCGGCTGTCCCTGTATGCCCCGCTGTTCTGCGGCAATCATTACTTCTATCGGCTGTCCCTGAATTCCCCGCTGTTCTACGGCAATCATTACTTCTAGCTGCCTTCTGCTGGCATGGGTGGAAGCCAAATACAACCAGGAAGCAGATTGTGATAATAGAGATGATTTAACTACTTAACCACACTCCATGTTACATAGAGCCAGTTCTAGCATACGGCTGCCAATCCTGGACAATTAGTAAACGGGCGAAAAAAATCCCTAGAAACCGCGGAGATGTGGTTTTATAGAAGAATTATAGAAAAATTGATTGGCCAGCCAAAATTAACAATCTGGACATTTTAACGAAGGCTAAGTCGCAAAGACAACTGATCACAAACATCAGAAATAGACATCATAATATTTTGGCCACATTAGGAAGAAGAAGAAGAAGAAGAAGAAGAAGAAGAAGAAGAAGAAGAAGAAGAAGAAGAAGAAGAAGAAGAAGAAGAAGAAAAAGAAGGAGCCAAGGAAGATGAAGAAGAAAAGGAGGATGAAGCGGAGGAGGGGGAAGAAGAAGAAGAAGAAGAAGAAGAAGAAGAAGAAGAAGAAGAAGAAGAAGAAGAAGAAGAAGAAGAAGAAGAAGAAGAAGAGAAGAAGAAGAAGAAGAAGAAGAAGACAAGGAAGATGAAGAAGAAAAGGAGGATGAAGCAGAGGAGAGGGAAGAAGAAGAAGAAGAAGAAGAAGAAGAAGAAGAAGAAGAAGAAGAAGAAGAAGAAGAAGAAGAAGAAGAAGAAGAAGAAGAAGAAGAAGTTCCCAGCTACACAGCCAGTTCACACCATCTGTAGTTTGACACGTCAGTCTCCTCACAAGATAACGGAAGGCACAGCCGGTTATCCTGCTTTCAGCACCACCTACCGATCCACAGCCAGGACATATTCTTCAAGAGCGTCTTATCACCGTCGCTTTCATCTCCCTGTACACGCATCTCCCGATTCGTGTGACCTCAGAAACAACTCCCTGTTCTCCGCTTGTATTCCAGATCTCCACCTGAAGTATTCTCAAAGGGCCGTCGCCAGCAGACGTTTCATTTCTCTCAAGGGCTGCTTATATTCCCGCGGCCAATGACAAAACCATCATTTCATGCTGGTTCTCTCATTTTTTTTTTTTTCAAACCGTTGTTTGTTCATCTATGTTCTCCGGTGTCGTATTGTCTGGAGAAGGTAAGGATATACCTCTAAAGCTTTTTTTTTTTTCATTTTGTTTCTTTTGTTTTGTGTGTTTCGTTTTGTTTGTTTCGTTTTATTTGTTTCAATTTGGAGCTGGGGTATTTTTCTGTTCCCTTAGGATTTAAACAACGGATTAGACGTTCCTTTCTACTTTTCTTTTGGCTGTGTGCGTGCGTGCGTGTGTGCGTGCGTGTGTGTGTGTATGTGCGTGCGTGTGTGTGTGTGTGTGTGTGTGTGTGTGTGTGTGTGTATATACTTGTGTGCTTAGGAGTAAGTTCTACTCTTGGTAGCCCAATTATCACCGTGTTGGAGGCCAGCATGACCGAATGGAAAAGAGCGCTCGTTCTTAAACTTCCAGTATTCTGATGTCGAGGTAGCGGGTTTAAACCCTTGCACCGGTCAGCTGGACTAAAATATGGACTTCTGATCCTTGACTTGGGAACGTAAATTACGAGTACCTCAGAAGTCGGAGTGGGTTTGCCTGCTGGCGAGGGACACTGGTAATTGGGAAAGCTAATACACACGCAATATTTAATTCAGTGCACTAGAAGTAGTAGCACATGAATGTACTACGCTTGAGGTCAAACCGAGCGAATGCCACAACAAAACAAAACTCTATGGTAGATAAGCATTTGTTACAGGAGTTAGCAACGTATGCACAACAGATAGATCTATGTTGACTTAAACCAACTTCAAATGAAGACAAACTCGCGGGGGAAAACAACAAGATGTAGCCGACTGTTGATGTCTTGGATTTATTCATACTGACATCTGCAGGTGTTGGGAGGTGGAGGGGAGGAGGAGGAGCAGAAGCAACAGCTGCAGCAGCAGCAGCAGCAGCAGCAGCAGAAGAAGAAGAAGAAGAAGAAGAAGAAGAAGAAGAAGAAGAAGAAGAAGAAGAAGACGAGGAGGAGGAGGAGAAGAAGAGGTAGAAGAAGAAGAAGAAGAAGAAGAAGAAGAAGAAGAAGAAGAAGAAGAAGAAGAAGAAGAAGAAGAAGAAGAAGAAGAAGAAGAAGAAGATTTAAACAACCGACACTGTGTGGGGTAACAGAGTAATTGTGTTGCTAACACCGTTGAAATAATCGCCAACAACTGGCTAGGACAGATTGTGGTATAAACAGTATCACTGAAACGAAAGGTCATAAGATGTTTGATAAAGTGCAATAAAACACATGCACACCAGCTCGTGTTTATCCGAGCAGCTAATGCACTGCTAACGTTCTCAAATAAACGCGTAAGCCATTCTTTGTGTACATAAGGTCTTTTCACAGGGATGTTGTGCTCTTGTTTATTGCTTTCTATTCTAGAAACACACGTGCCTTGAGCTTGTTTTATCTATCTGGAGTCAGTTGTGTTCTCCGATAGCTATTCTTCTTCTTTATCGCCTATCAGTGCTAATTAATACCTCAAGGAAATCCGATGACAGGCACGACCCTAGGAATGTAAAATGTTAGTAATTATACATACTACTTTGCTTTGATGAAAGTTTTAAAGGATGACTTGCACTGCACACCGATATCTCCTCGAGTGTTGCAGTCTCTTCGCATAGATTACACAAGTACATCTCACAACAATAGTCTGTTGGACTATAATGCGGATTTATGTACAATCAACAAAGACTTTCGAAGTAAGACACTAAAACTGGGGATACACAGGACATAAGACAATACAGCTAGCGTTAGGTTACCATACAGTGGATACCATGTCACTGTGGAGTATCCGGAAACGATAGTGCTGATCAACTTAGCTAAGGAAGGAGCAATAAAGAACACCCTGATGTATCTGTTACATACCACCAAAAGAAAAGAAGTATCAAATCAATCAGAAAGCCACCAACACTAGCTCTAGACAATTAGCACTTTATGAACAGATCAGAACAAATCGGTATTCTGCATCTCAGAACAGGACACAATAGATTACGCAACCACACGTACATACAATACAAGATTGGCGAATCAGTAACGCACAAGTGTGGTTTAGCGCCTCAGACAGCAGATGTCAGGATTGTCCAAAATACGCAATACCTAGGCACACTTTCTAGCCTAGAGAAACAACAGTTGAAAGATACACTCTATAGACCACTAGGTGAACTAGAAAGACAAAATTGCAGATGTAGAACAAACTTCAAGCGAACGAAAGAAAAAGAAGAAATAGATGGTATTTCCAGGAAACAAATCAGACAAATAAAAATACTAGGGAAGTAAGACGTGAAAAGAGAGCCTGTGAAAGAAATCAAATTAAGAAAACTCAAATATGTTGGCCACATTAAGTAAACACACAATGATCGTGTGAAAAACATAAATCAGTAACACACAGGACTCTTTTAACACTCCTTGAGACGTAGTGGATATAGCATGCTTGCGCCATGTTTTGTATAGCCATGTTGTCCAAATGGCATCTATCGACTAAACCTCCCAAGGCATTTATTTACTGGTACACAGTTTAGATATGGTCGAACTCGGAGCTCGATTCCACTTTAAAAATTGCGCCTGGATGCGAACTGGAACCCTTGGCGTAGTTCAGCATGGCCGAATGGATAGGAACGTGTGTTCTTAATCATCCGGTGTGCTGATGGTGAAGTAAGGGGTTCAACTTCTACACCGGACAGTTGGACTAAAATGTTGGCCTATCGTCCTTGACTTGGAGACGTTAATTACATGTACGTCTGAAGTTGGAGTCGGTTCGCCTGATGGCGAAGGACACTGTTAATGGGGAAAGCTAATCTACATGCAAAATGCAACCCAGCAATGCTAAAAAGTAGTGTATGGACTATGTTAGAGTTCAAAGCGAGTGAGCGAAAATAATAATTTAAAAAAAAAACCGTGACTACCAGACCGGCAAACAAGTGTGATGAAAACCGTTCACTACAAACAATTAATTGAAAAGCAGGTTCCAATTCATATTGTTATATCCTGCTGCAGCCGCTGCTTTTTCTTCTATTCCAGGTGAGTAAGAATTTGGCAGGGATGTAAGTGGGCTGGTAACACCAGGGTATTGATTGATTGATTTAGGAACCGACATCACAGCATCCGGGGCATTCCCATAAGCGCTCCGTCCCCATCCTCAGCAGCCAGTGAAGAGTTCCAACACTAATAGTACCAGTAGCAATCTGATTAAATGTCCGTCTCGCCTTTCCTCGGAGCGTCGATCATCGGCCAGATCCCCTCGTCACCCTTCGCTGTCGCATACTTGCCAGACCATGGTGATCCATTTGCTCCTCCGAGGTGTACACGTGCTCCCACAAGGCCGCAACCACGTCTGCCTTATCATGCATCAATACTCCACCAAGTTTTGCAGAGCCAGCCAATCTGTCTGCCTGTTCATTCCCCAGCACACCAGCATGCCCCGGAGAAAAGATCCAGACGATGCTTGTCACCCGTGACTTCCGAAGCGAAGCAAACCACTCGGCACGAAGCTTGCCTTGTCCTCACCCTACTCAGCATGCTTTCTGAGTCAGTTACAATCACGATGTGTGTGTTTGTGTGTGTGTGTGTGTGTGTGTGTGTGTGTGTGTGTGTGTGTGTGTGTGTGTATCGTATTCTCCATCCAGCGGAAAGCTGCACCTCCATTCTTAAGCTAGATGTTGTGGTATTATATGCTAGGCTCTCCTGCACCAAACGGCGACCATTAGCTTTTGCTAAGAACCCCCAGGCACTTCTCCTGCCTCTTAACACCGAACCATCTGTGTATATAATCACATCACCCGGGCGAGCATTATCCTGAATTAGTTGCTGGATGTCCACTTACGTGGCCCCTGCTGGCAACTCCCTGCACTCCCGGCTCAATGTGATGATAACTTTGCACAAGTCTGACTACTCCGCTTGCACTCTGACCCACTCCTCGCCTAGCCTAATGTTCTACAAGATGCACAAATTTCTGATCGTATCCTCCGCCTGAGCCATCCATGATTTCCCTCTTATCAGTCGCTGACCTTTAACTACGTCCAGCGCCTCATGAAACGGGTGATCTGTGTCAGCAGCTACTCTGAGGTATGCCTTCGCCTGTATCACCTTGAGCCTACAAGCAACAGTCGGCAAACCATGGATGTAACGCATACACACGACTGATGTGTCTCTGGTGCATCCCAGAATGACCCGCATAGCTTCGTTCTGTATGCGCTCTAATTTCATCAATTGACACTTTGAAACAGTGAGCAGCTCTAGTCCATAATCAATCACTGAGAGAATCAATTGCTGGTATAGTGTGAAAAGCATTCTCTGCTCTGTGTCCATTGCAGCCATAGTTTTAAGTGCATTGAGTCCCTTTTGAGATCTTGTCACAACCGTCTCCACATGGTCCTTGAAGGACAGGCTCTTGTCAAATGTGATTCCCAGATACTTCAGTTTGTTCTGTCTGTTGACGCTTCTACCATCTATCGCGAGGCTCGGGACATCAGTTCTCACAATCTTGTTGTCCAGAGAGCACCACAAAACAGCTGCCTTTTCCGGGTGGATGACAGCACTCATTTCAGTGCACCAGTCAATCACTTTGTCTACTGTCACCTGTAGCTCCTGGGCTGTTTCCCCCCTATCTCTCCCCTGCCTATATGCAAGAATATCATCTGAAAATGTTAGTATCCTTCCAACCCCTGGTGCTTCTAGGTTTGCACCAGGGTATTGACGTGTAGCGGTATGTGGGTAGGTAAAACTGGAATATTGATGTGCCGCAGTATGTGGGCTGGTAACACCAGGGTATTGATGTGCTGCAATATGTGGGCTGGTAACACCAGGGTATTGATGTGCAGCAGTATGTGGGTAGGTAAAACTGGGGTATTGATGTGCCGCAGTATGTGGGTAGGTAAAACTAGGGTATTGATGCGCAGCATTATGTGGGCAGGTAAAACTGGGGTATTGATGCGCATCAATATGTCTGAGTGTGCAAGCTCAACAACAGCCAGAAACCGAAAGTGTCGTGGTAGGGGCAGCGTGGCTGAATGGATAAGAACGCTTATTTGTAAAACATCCGGTGTGATGATGCTGTTGCAGTGGGTTCAACGCCTACTCCGATCAACTCGACGAAAGTGTTGGCTTCTCATCCTTGATTTGGGGACGTAAATTACAAGTACTCCTGAAGCGGGAATGGGTTCGCCATGCCAGGGACAGTGGTAATATGGGAAGCTAATCCAGACACAAAAATCAGTCCAGTGCACAAGAAGTAGTAGCACATGTATGGACACGATTGAGTTAAAAGCTGTCGAGCGCAAAAAGAGAAAAAAAAATCGGGAAGATTCATTGAAATTATCCTTCATTACGAAGACGGCATTTGATTGGTTTCTTACCTCCAGATGGCCAGAAATATACAACTCTTGGTGGTTAATTGTCCTCCGAACGCTCGGGAAGAAATGAATACTTGAAGAGGACAAAGAAGAACATAGAGCTTCTTCACCTAGGAAATGATTTACCACTGCAAGGAAATGGGACACATAAAACTGCAACGCCGAACAGGACGGAAGCACACTACTGAACTGACGGTGGTGCATCTGAATGTAGAATAAAACATGTGCGCAAGAAAACACGACAGGATGAGAATTAACGTTTGATGATACAGCCGTTCGTTTGAATTTAAAATAAAACAAAAAAACAAAAACAAAAAAAAAAAACCAACTGTGCAAGTAAAAATTGAACGTTCTTCTTTTTACGAAAAGCACTCTCAAAATTCTGCTTCGCTTTAACATCTGAAGAGTAACTCTTTGCCGCCAAGCCAGATGTATTTGAGAGCGTAGTTAACTTTGAGAAAGAAAAAAAAAATGATTGACAATCTGGCAGATCTGACTTCGAAATTGCACTGTAAAATCTAACGGTTACGATTACATCCAGCTTTACGAGCAAATTTGCAAACAAAAGAAGCAGACTCCACAGGAGAATAGTAGAGAAGTCACAAACAGCAAGCATTGTACGGGCTTTCGGGGATATCAATACGCCAGAGAATAAATGTGAATAGAGGTAATCTGGAAATGTCGAAGTCATATTTTGACAAGCATTGGTATGTCGACTTCGCATCGTTCGTTTGTGTTCTTGTTATTATTCTTGCGGACGTGGTTTCCATAGACCTTGTGTTCACCCGACCTTGCCAGTGCACACCAGATGTAGCAACTTAAGGCATTAAGGACAGCACTGAATGTGGAATTCACAAACAGAATCCCCTTTAGATTCCTGAGAAGAATACTCAATGTTTGAATAACGAAGATACAAATAATCGATTGCACGATTTATTGCCTGGCATATTTCGCTGCATCTCGTCGGGTACATACTGCAGAAATCACACAGAATAGAGTAAATTAAATAGATACATTTTTCAAGCTGAAATATACACATGCTCGCACAATAATTTCAATTGTCTACCACGGTAATTTTAAACTGACTATCATGTCTTTCAGTCTGCACAAAACTTGCCTATGCAGATTAATCATGATGGCTTCTGTGATTTTAACAATACACTATTTTGTGTGTGAAACAACACACGAAACGTATTGCTTCTATCAATCACGTGACCGCTTTCCAAAACATGCCGTGCAATCGATGACGAAGGAGGTTCAATGTATCAAGAAGAGAGACAATCATAAATAATGAAATCAGGACTACAGTGGGGGTTGTAGACGCGTTAGATTTGATTGGAAAGAAGTAAGTTAAATGGTTCGGCCTTATAACTAGGCTACCAACTGATAGTATGCCACAGCAAACAATGATATACAGACCAAATGGAACCAGATGAAGAGGCCGACCATGTAATCGCTGGAAAGAGGGAATAGAGTCCATGGGCATCTCGATATATGGGGCTCTCTCCCGCTGTTTATGCTTCACCTCGACACCACAAGGTACAAGAGCAACAGCAATGGGGTGAGATTAGAAGAATTCCCTTTAGTGCAAGAAATACAAAGGCTTGTCCGAAGCGGACTTGTATTAGGGTCCATTTACGTTTCTTGGCTTGGTTAGGTATTGGTGCACTATAAGGCAGACGTGGTCAGGTCTCTTTTTGATCATGTGTATAGTGTGGAAAAACAGATGAATCATCAAGGCCTTAAAAGAATTTTGCGGCACAGCTTGACAAATGTATCTGGTTGACACTCAGTATTCCGACACATAATAAGGCTGCAACCGGTACCATTAGTATCGAGACACTTTGTTGCCTGTTGCAGATGAAAACGGTGCGCGTAGAAGAATGTCCCGGGTGCTGTGATGTCGGCCCTTAACTCAACTCAAGTTCTGTATTGTCGGTCCTTAACTCAACTCAAGTTCTGTATGTTACCAAAAAGCCATTACGCTTCTAGTTACATGCACTGCAATTTCAATGTTATGCACTCTTTTGTGAATGCTTAGGGATCCACTGAAGGGAACTTACAACACAATTACAGCTTCATACTCTTCTTCCTCCACTTCCTCCTCCTCCTCCTCCTCCTGTTTCTTTTTCGTGCCACCCGTCGTCGTCGTCGTCATCATCATCATCATCATCATCATCATCATCATCATCATCATCATCATCATCATCATCATCATCATCATCATCATCATCATCATCATCATCAACTTCCACTTCAAGCGTCGTGGGGAAGAATAATTTGCGTTCCAGCGCCCGATGGGTGGCACTGTATATTGTCATTCCGTGTGATTGTACAATGTCTTTAATTTCTCAGTCCATTTGCTTCTGTAAAGGTAAATATTCCGCATATGTTGGGTATAAATTAGCGTGTCCGAGACATGTATTGCGTTCGAGCTTAAACTTTCTGTGTGTTTGACGACAGGTTAGTGGGTATGTTCCACATACTTGTCAGCTAGACTTCTCCTTCAGAATGCAATAGAACAACTACTGAATCTATTGCCTGTCAAACCAACCTGAAGTTGATCGTAACGTAATGCAAATGACATGCAATATTTCAAAAATATAATGGGCGCTATTGCAAGAAATGTCCAGTCGTCATTGTACCAGTCCAGCACTTACAGTCATAAGTATCTCCTGTCTTAACATATTCAGTGCCAAACAAAACGCAGGTTTGGACCAAACAAAATTGTATGACGGAAAATGGGAAGTAGGTGTGTGTCATTGTTATAACTTAATAGTTGTTAATATGGTAGCGGACATGGTGTATTATAATGTAATGACAATATTTCGACGAAATATAAGCCCATGGCAGCTACGGAAAGTGGGCTTCAGGTGATTAATAATCCCATGACACTTAATCAGTTAAGTTTACTAAACGTTGTATATTTCTCCTGTTGTGTTCTCTACAGAGTCTAAAGATTGTTTGAGAAATAAACTAAATTACAAAGTCCCTGTTTGAGAAACAAACAAAATTATAAAGTCGCTGTTTGAGAAACAAAACTAAATTACAATGTCCCTGTTAGTTAGTTAGTTAGTCGAGGTTCCAATTTCACGGCAACGGATCGTCCCAATTATGCTCCGTTCCTGTGCCAGTGAATATCACACAAAATGCTCCCCACTGTCCAATGTGAAAAGTAGAATAGGCAGGAGTCTCGGCAATCTAAGAGCTCGCACAGGTACACTGCATAATGTCGCTGCCAGAATGCCAACACAAAATTAATCCTCGATAACCACAGTTCATCGTCGATGGACTCGGCAGTCACCAGAAAGACCTCATTGACCCGGGTTTTTTCACATGGTTCGGTCCTTTACCACAGTGCGACACGCCGAAAGTGTCGCATAAAGCACGAGCTCTGCAGCTTCAGCGCCGACTCCCGGGAGTCTCCTGAAAAATGCACTCGTGAACCGAAAAGACAAATCAGTCTATTCAGCCACAGCCGGTAGCCATTGTTCCGAACATGCAGGTCACTGTACAGGACAGATATAAAAACATTCCCCGCGAATTTCACAGCTCAAAGTTTCGCCCATGCACTTACTCAGTAGCAGGGCGACGGAACCATGTACTACCAGTCCAACATGAGGAAAATGCGATTGCAAACCGTAGCAGCAAGCATAAACACGCCACAGGCCTTAACGGTTCAACGCCTAACCGCCATGTTGGCGACCGGAAGTCCTACAACAATGTCCCTGTTTGAGAAATAAGCTAAATTGTGCAATCCATGTTTCAGACACAAACTAAAGTATAAAGTCCCTGCTTCAGAAACAAACTAAATTATAAAGTCCCTGTTGGAGAAACAAACTAAATTATAATGTCCCTGTTTGAGAAACAAACTAAATTACAAAGTCCCTGTCTGAGAAACAAACTAAATTATAAAGTCTCTGCTTGAGAAACACACTCAATTATAAAGTCCCATCTCTATCCCCCACAATTGTCAGTATGCGGCTGTCTAAAAATAAAGGTGCGTTTTATTGCGGTAAGTTTAAAAAATACACGTCCCTGCAAAACACAACAGCAGCTGGTTAAAAACAACATACAAATAAACCGTAAGTGCTTTTAAAAATAACGTTAAAATACCATAATTTTATAGGGTAAAGAGCTGAAAATTTAAAGTACAGTTTGAAAGAAAACTTAATCTGCAAAATATATAGAGCTATATATACGTTATCTTTTTAAGATGCTCATAATTGTAATCGAAAAGTTCCACGAAGAAGAGCTGATAAAGATTAGAAGAAATACTTAACCTCTTAATTATCCTTAACGTCTTATCTTTTTATCGGTGATTATTTTCTTGCCTGGGCGTGCTTGCAGGGAAGTAATTACTGTTTTTTTTTTTTTTTTTACAGTTTTTTGGGATAATATATTTTTGTCTTGACACTGTTTGCACTTTTTGTGTAAATGGTGGATTGTGTTTGTCTGCACACATGTGTCTACTGTGCCAATTGGATTGATATATTTTACGTCTTTTTTTTTCTTACAAATATGTTGTGCCGTGTGAATAATGCGGAAGAAATTACTTGCTAGTATGTATTTGTACACAGCATGTGAGTTTTGATGATGCAGTGGTTACCAAAGTGACATCCTTATAATACAGCGGCGCTTGGGTTCACGATCTTTACAATTAGGATTTAAATGGGGTTTAAGGGGTCTCAGTGGAGCAGTAGTAGCACCTGCATCGCGCTCTGAAGGTTATGGGTTCGATTCCGGAATATGTTATTCGGTTCACGAGTGCAATTTTCTCGGAGACTCCTGGGGGTTGTCGCTGCAGCTGCGGATTTCGTGCTTTGTGTGACGTTTTCTACAGGCCGTCCTGTGGAAAAAGACCTAGCCATATGCGATTTAAAAAAAAAACTAACTAACTAACAAACCAAAGAAACAATCAATCAATCAATCTACGAACCAGTCAACGAACCAGCCAACCGACCAATTGTATTATTTAAAAATGTTACCAGCTGCCCTTTTTTGCGAAAAACGTAGCCATTGAGAAATAACACATACCGCAAGACACAAAAAAGCAAATAGGTGAGCAATAGAAGAAGAAGACGTTTAACAGGAATTGCGACTCACACAACTCTTGTTGCGGGTGTTTGTTTCTTGTATGCCAACGTTCAGTCCTGAATTGATGAAACATGTGGAAAATATTTGAAGGTATATTCGTTTGGTCGTCTGTCAGTCCACTTCCCGTAAACAGGGGCGAGTAAGTGAAAGTATATAAGTATAGTTTTCATGGAGGAGCAAAGAGGAGAAAATATAACCAGTCCTGTTTAGGACTAACACGAAAGAGAACCAATAAAAGAAAGAATGTCAAAACTCACCCCCCCCCCCCCCCCAAAAAAAAAAAAAAAAAAAAAAAAAAACGGACCTCAATTATAACCGACGTTGTAGAGGCAGGTTGAACGAGGCCGAATTATTATATTTTTCCGTAAATATTGGATTGGATTGGTCACGACTTGAGGCGTTTTGTGTATATAGTCCTAGCCCCAAATGTATACAGAAAAATCGGTCCTCGTTGGGTGATGAGATCTTTGCTTCCCAGAACATTTTCTTGGTACACATTTACAGCTGGGTCGACCCGGGATCCCAGACTGATTATACAAGAAAAACCCAGCCTCTGTGGGAACTCGAGAACAACGGTGAGACTTCTTTCTTCTCCTTATGGACCCTTGTACTCGCCTTTAGGCTGACCGGGCATATGGTGCAACAGCCACATTTGTGTATACCTATCGGTACTTGATGGGTGATGTGATCAGTATCACACCGGCGGACTTTACTTCCCAATGCGTTACATGGTACCCACTTTATGCTGGGTCAACCTGAGAGCTCACATCAGTTTTAAAAATTCAAATCCACCCCAGCGAAATCGCAGCCCTATCTACGCAAGAAGAAGTGCCAGATGCACCATAAGGGCCCCAATTATAACCGATCGAAAACATGACGGTTGAACGGGGCCGAAACATCTTTTCTCAAAAACTGGATTGGATTGGAACCAAAGCGGGCGGAACCCGTGACCATCAGATCAGCCTCCAGCCACAACGCCACCCCAGGTATGTACTGATTATCGCACGGGTAGATTACAACATGGCTCACTGTGCTCTCTATATTCGAACCCACTTTTTTTCTTTCACACTCTTAATAACGATGTTTTACAACTTTTTAAAAACCGCTTCAGCCAAAGCAAATAGGAGAATCAGTTCTACCTAACTGTCAATGCTACCTCACTGCCATTCATTACTGTTACCTTACACTCAATAGAATCTAGGACTGCACTTTCAGGAATCGGTTTGGAAATTGTTCAGTCAATCCGACAGGCTGTTCGGTATCGAGCTGTTGCTGCCAGATACGCATTAGTTAGTTGCATATCCTTTACAGAACGTTGCGGTCAACCCCAGCCTGTTTTGGCTGATTGTTATCTCTTGGCAAGTTTACGTTCAGCAGTTTGCCATTGCTGTCTAAACGACCGGCACCCATACAATTTTATAGACACTCAACGCAATGCGGTCAGCTGCCAAATCACTCGCATCTGTGTTTCGAACGCGGTATACGGGATTACGAACTGCGTCCGTAACCACTACGCCACGGAGACGAAAGATACGCATTAGGTAAAGTAATAGATCGAGTACGTTAGCGCAACTACAGCTGTCAATGTTTATGTTGTCTAGTGCGTCCTCTGATTCCTTCTTGTTCCCTCTGCTTCTATGAGTGCCAAACAATACCTGTGTGTTTATTTATAAACTAAGCTAGCGTAGCTGATAGCGAACTGCACTAGTGATGTCAGGCAAACTGTATGTTCAGAAAAATGGCGGTCGGCAGGTCGCTGAACTAACTGGGTTTGCCTTATGCAGTAATGTGTGGCTGCTGGTTTTCTAGTGACAGCCGCTTCCATCGACGTTGAATTATATTTTTCGTGGCGGAATATTGTGTTGGTATTCTGGCAGTGGCCTTATGCAAAGTGTACCTGTGCGGGCTGTTGTTTTGTGAGACTGTTTGTTTCACTTTTCACACGGGGCAGTGAAGAGCATTTTGTGTGATATTCACTGGCACAGGAACGGAACAATGTGGTGACCCTTTGCCGTGACGTTGGAACCGCGACTAACTAAGCTAGTAATGTTACGAGCACGGTCGTACGCGGGTTAGACGCCTGGGTTCGTCGTCTGCGAAAGTGAAGAAAAAAGGCCACGTCTTCGTCCTTGCTCTAGACCTACACAGCGTGGTGGCGCTATCATATGACAGACCAATAACCGGAATTGTTTAATGTCAACAGATGAAGAGAATCCTAACCACACATCATACGGGATGATAACATCAAAGAGACGTGGGTGTTTTGAACTAGATGTGTGATATGGTCAATGTAATTCCGACGGTTTTTACTTCCCATTTGTGGAGATGCATAATCACCCACGCCAGCCGACAAGGCACCGGATAATAAGTAATAGCACTTTCGACTAAAGAGGTACAAAGAAGAGGAAGGTAACGTTGTAAGCGCCAGTTTAAGAACCACTAGTGCAGACATCGCTAGAACCAGTGAAATCCTAATACGTTGATTACACATAAACATAAATGGGTTGCTTAGAGACGCCCTTTACTGTGGGGGGTGAGTGATCGATGTCTTACAATATATGCACCGAACTGTATCAATATTCAGCGCATGGCCTGCGTTCACGCAAAGATTTCGCGTAAAGAACAGAAGAACTATATAGTTGTGTCATGCAGGGGTTTCTTTGTCCGTGACCAAAGTTGCAGTTGAAACAGAACTCGGTGCTGGTGCGTGCGGACGGGGTCATCAGCAGACGCATTGGCGCAGTCGTTAGGGGGGTGTTTGTTAACAACAGCATGGGTGCGATCGGATGAGGAGGCCAGTACTCGATGCCAGTACTCGCCTTTCGCTACGTGGAGGTAAGACTGGGGGAACTAATTCTTCATGCGCTTAGGCATTTAATAACTTTATTCTAGCTGATGATCCTAACGAGGACTTATTTTAGTGGTTGGTCAGAAATCAATGGCAATCTACTGAACGTAAGATACCCAGGAATCACGAACAGCCAAAAAATGCCGGGGTTGACTGCTACGTCCTGTAAAGGATATGCCTTTTTTTTTTTGCATATCCTTTACAGGACATCGCTGTCAACATCACCATCCTCCAGCTGTATGTTGATTTCTTGGCAAGATTACGCTCAGTAGTTTAAAGGATATGCAACTAACGTATATTAAGAGCATCCTGGAAAATCGTGCTAGGGTTTATTGTAATTTCAAGTTACACGGTAATAACCATTAACTATTAACAATTTTTATATTCAAGATTTGTTTATCTTCTTTAATTACAGGCTAGAGCAATTCCTTTGTGCATGGTATGTCAAGCGTCGGCGTATTTCAAATTCCGATCTAACATATAACTGGTGACATTACCCCATATTATACTCACACCACGACAGGCATCCATTTCACAACTCACATGCAAATCCAGGTGCGTAACAGTACCTCCCCTCCTCCCCCCCCCCCTTCCCATGAACAACAATCTCTTTCAAATTAATATCCGAAATGTGTTTGATTCGGTCACAAAATTACTAATCTGAGACTTGGATGGACCTTAATTATAACTTCTCTTGTGAGGTTGAACCAGGTCGGGAGTCATGGAAAAACTTCTCTTGTGAGGTTGAACCAGGTTGGGGGAGGGGGGGGGGGGGGTCATGGGAAAAGACCGACACTAATATAAGTGTTGCCATAAAAAGGTCAACTGTAATAACAAACAACAACAGATGCCTTTCTCTCCCTCTCTCTCTCTCTCTCTCTCTCTCTCTCTCTCTCTCTCTCTCTCCCCTCTCTCTATCCTTTCTTCTTCTTCCTCTCTCCTCTCCTTTCTCTACACTCCTCTTCTCTTTCTCCTCTCCTCTCCCCCCTCTTTCCTCTCTCTTCTCGCCTCTTCTCTCTCCTCTCTCTCTGCTCTCTTCGCCTCTCCTCTCTCTCTCCTCACCTCTTATATCTCCTCTCACTTTCCTTTCCTCTGCTCTCTCCTCTCTCTCTGCACTCTCTCTCTCTCTCTCTCTCTCTCTCTCTCTCTCTCTCTCTCTCTCTCTCAATCCATCTATCTATCTCTCAAATACACCCGCCCGGTTCACCTCGAATTCTTGAGACAATGAGTTCTTCAAATTCTCAGTGAAATCGTAGAGATACTGAGTTGTACCCCGTCTTTCCAGAGATATAGGGACTTTCCAATGGAGCTCTGGATGCTATTGCTTGGAGGTAGGAAGCAACTCTTGAGGGATCTGTTTCAATTTCAGAACAGCGTGAAGCCGGAGCTGTTGTTTTAATGAAGTTTCCTGGGATGAAGAGTGGTCGCATTCTTGGTGCTTACTGTTGTCTGTAGTTGTCGTTCTTCTTGGATTAGCCTGTATGGGTGTGTCCGTGAGTGAGTGAGTGTGTGTGTGTGTGTGTGTGTGTGTGTGTGTGTGTGTGTTTGTGAGTTGGTTTAGGTTATTGTAGTTGGTTGTACATAAGTGTGTGCTATTGTGGGGCAATGACGATGAAGAGAAGGTAGTAGTAGTAGTAGCAGTAGTAGTAGTAGCAGCAGCAGCAACAACAGCAGAAGCAGCAGCAGTAGCAGCAGCAGTAGCAGCAGCAGCAGCAGTAGCAGCAGTAGTAGTAGTAGTAGTAGTAGTAGTAGTAGTAGTAGTAGTAGTAGTAGTAGTAGTAGTAGTAGTAGTAGTAGTAGTAGTAGTAGTAGTAGTAGTAGTACCAACAATAGTACACAATATGATAATTTCCTCCTCCTCCTCCTCCTCCTCCTCCTCCTCCTCCGACTGCGACTGCGCCGCGGCGGCGGTGGCATGGGCGGTTAAAATATGTTAACCCACCAACTTAGTATTGGATGGGTATGTGTCCGGGAAGAGAGGAAGGAGGCCATAGATAAGATGGGTGCAAGATGTGACAGAAGATCTTCAGACGGGTGTATCGGACGCGGAACATCTTGCTTATGACAGAGAAGTTTTCTGGAAGGTTGTTATAGGAGCAAGGTTCTGCAAAGGGTATGCTAGTGAATGAATAATTGAACTTAGCACACGGACCAACAACAACAATAGCAACAACAACAAAAAACAAAACAACAACAATAACTATAACAACAACAACAACAACAACAACAATGCGACCACTATGGATACACTGTGCGTGTGCGTATACCTGGTTGAGGTCGCATATTTGTGCTAACGACTGTTCATGTATGAGCACTAATTCTACATTCTATAAATAACGAGTATTATCAGGCATGTTCTACTTCCAGCGTGGGACGAGGTAAATAAGCAAAAAACAAGAAACACGGTAAACTGGTGTGTGTGTGTGTGTGTGTGTGTGTGTGTGTGAGAGAGAGAGAGAGAGAGAGAGAGAGAGAAAGAGAGAGAGAGAGAGAGAGAGAGAGAGAGAGAGAGAGAGGGAGGGAGGGAGAGGGAGAGAGATCGTAAAAAATGCGGTGCCTCTAGCGCCGCACACGTTGAAAGAGAATGTTTAGATGGATTACGTTGCTCTTCCCTTCACTATGCCTACTCATGTTTCACTGTCTCACCTGTTGTGTCAGAGTTGTCTTATTAGGGTATTCGCCTTCTTCTCATTCTTTCTTTTTCTTCCTCCTCCTTTTCCCTACCCCTTCTTCTTCCTTCCCCTCCCCCTCCACCTTCTTCTTCTTCTTCTTCTTCTTTGATTGTCCTATATTTTTTTTTTTTGGATATTATTTTTTGTGTCCGTTGACAGCAGAGCTGCGATATTTTCGACTTTCGGCCGATGCATCACATTTCTGTGGGCATTTGTTGACTGAACATACCTTTCCGAGAGTGTTGTAAGATGTTCTACAATTCCAAATCTGACACTAACATCGTCTTTCCTTCTACCTGAGACTCCACCAACAGACACGCCCTGAACAGCCGCACGCATGCCGGTTATCCCTCAAGGGAAGGCAGGGGCAGACAGTGGGCATTTCCAGTCGCTATATACAACAGTGAAATATGCAGCAGGTTTGTTATCTATGTGCATATGCAGCTGTTTTGTTATCTATGTGCATATGCAGCTGTTTTGTTATCTATGTGCATATGCAGCTGTTTTGTTATCTATGTGCATATGCAGCTGTTTTGTTATCTATGTGCATATGCAGCTTGTTTGTTATCTATGTCCCAGACAGTGAACCTTAACTGTTTATATCCTCGGCAATTGCTCATCTTCACGTATTATGAAAGATGATACCGGATATAATTTTCTTCTCCTGTGTTTTCTAGATACATTGCACCATTGAGCACCGCTCTTTCGATGATTTTGCCGAATGCCACAAACTTCTCCTAGTCCCTTAGTCTTGTAGCCGGAACATTTTTTAGACCTAATTGTTGTGACCTCCCATCCGATGTCCTTAGTTTATCTTGCATTTATGAGGCCAGTATGTCCGAATGAAAAACAAACAAACAAACAAACAAACAAACACTAAAACACTTGCTCGTTAACTTCCGATGAACTGATGCAGAGGCAGCGGTTTCAAATCTTTACTGGTCATTCGGGAAGCGAACTGGTTGAGGGGACTATGCAGCAACGGAGGATAACCGGCAATACGAGAAGACACGTGTGCTTAGATAAGATCCCAAGTCTTGATCAGTAACAATATGTAAATGCTTCTTTGTTAACAAAACACTAGACACACACATGCACACACACATGCACACACGCACGCACAACGACCGCGTTGAAGCTTACCATGCTGTTCCTGTTGCTGCTGCTACAACTGCTGTAAGTAATGTAGTTGTAATTACACAGGTCAACTTTTGACGACATACTTAAACTCCACCGGGAACAGTGAAAGGAAAGTTTCACAAAAATATAAAGTACTGGATTCCCCTTTAGCCCCCACAAAATATGTTTTATTCTCTGAAAATGTACGAAGCTGGATTAGAAATGTTCTTTGTTATCCGCACACAGGTTATTAAACAGTTTGTCACAAAGATTGTCACACAAATTGTCGCCTTGATGTCACACGGGCCATCAGCGGTAACTCTACACCCAATCATGAAGATTGCTCCAAGGAGACGTCTTACTTCCGGCGCTGGACTTCGTGGGTGCAATAGGGGGAGACAACTAACAATCAAATGCGTGTCATCATGGCGAATAAGTTCGAATCTAACGAGATTTATACGTGTACAAGTATTTATTTGCACTCATAGAAGACACAATGATAAATTTAGAAAGGTTCTCGCGTGTTACATTGTGTCTTTAAATAGTCTTATAATTCGAGAGGATCGACTTCATTGCACCGGGTTTTATCCCATATGGTTCGGTCTTTTTCAGCTGGGCGGACTACCAAAAGCGTCATACAAAGCACAAACTCTATAGCTCCAGCGACGACACCCAGGAGTCTCCGAGAACAAATGCACCCGTGAACCGAAAGATGTAACCTGGAATCGAGCCTAGAACCTTCGGAGCGCGAGTCAGACGGCTCGACCACTTCGATGTGTTAATATTAAGCAGTTACGTGCTTCTTTGTTGAAGACACGCAGACGGTTGAAACGTTTGAGCCTAAAGAAGCGGATTACACATCTGTTGAAACGTTAGCTAACAGTTAGTTTATTTTATCGTGATGTTAATTTACCGATGAAAGCTTATCGCGGCAATGTCCTTTGTCTTCTATAATTATGTTTTGTACAGCTGCCCTATACTTCGCGCTTTTATATTGTCTAAATTGCCACAGCGCTATCACAGTTTTATATTGTTTATATTTCCACAGCTCTGCCACAGTTTAACCAATCTCACTTCTATCGCAACCGTTAAGCGCAGACAGTTTCTCACAGCATGTAAAATCACTGCTTGTGATCGCTGGAGGACTACTAGCAATTAAGGAATGTATGCACATAGTTGGGTCTCCGGTGACAAAGAGAATCTGAAGGCAGGCTCCGTGGGATGCCTTCGTGCAGAAAGCTAAGGCAAATGGCATGGGGGTTGGGTTTAGTGGGCCGCCTGTTTTAACTCTTTGTTCCCCAACACACCAATTTAGTAATTTTTTATTCTAAGTTTTTGACGTTAACTATTTTATGGTTAATTGTGTCATAAATGTGAACGTTAACCCTTTTTGTGTTTAATGTTGTCCTAATGTTGACGTTAATCATGTTTGTGTTAGCCTTTTGTTTAATTAACTTTTTACAGTTGAAGTCGGAGTGGGTTCGCCTGATGGCGAAGGACACTAGTAATAGCGTAAGCTAATGCAATGGCAAAAATCAGCCCAGTGCACTAGAAGTAATAATACTTGTATGAACTACGCTTAAGTTAAAAGCGAGCTAACATGTTAACATATTAATTTATTGTGTCCTATTGTGTTTGACTTTAACCCTTTTGCTAACATTGTTTCGTTAACTTCTTTGGTTTCTTTTACATTAGCATTTCCTTCGCCATCCTGCTTAATTAATTCGCAATATTCTAGTTCTGACTTGTGCATTTTCTGCGACATCCCGCTGTTGTGACTTTAACCTTATCTGGGCCATCCCGCTGTTTCATAAACTCACATTGCCTTAGTTGTGAATTTAACCTTATCTGGGCCATCCCGCTGTTTCATAAACTCACATTGCCTTAGTTGTGAATTTAACCTTATCTGCGCCATCCCGCTGTTTCATAAACTCATATTGCCTTAGTTGTGACTTTAATCTTATCTGCGCCATCCCGCTGTTTCACAAACTCACATTGCCTTAGTTGTGACTTTAACCTTATCTGTGCCATCCCGCTGTTTCACAAACTCACATTGCCTTAGTTGTGACTTTAACCTTATCTGTGCCATCCCGCTGTTTCATAAACTCACATTGCCTTAGTTGTGACTTTAACCTTATCTGCGCCATCCCGCTGTTTCATAAACTCACATTGCCTTAGTTGTGACTTTAACCTTATCTGTGCCATCCCGCTGTTTCATAAACTCATATTGCCTTAGTTGTGAATTTAACCTTATCTGCGCCATCCCGCTGTTTCATAAACTCATATTGCCTTAGTTGTGACTTTAACCTTATCTGCGCCATCCCGCTGCTTCATAAACTCACATTGTCTTAGCTGTGACCTTATCTGTGCATCACTAGGTTTCATTGACCCACATTATCTTGGTTGTGATTTTAACCTTATCTGTGCATAGAGTGGTTTTATTAACCCATATTATCTTGGCTGTGCCAATTCACCTTATCAGTGAATCCCGTGGTTTTATTACCCAAATTATCTTAGGTTTGATTTTAATCTTAAGTGTGCCATCCCACATTTCCATTAACACATTATCTTAGTTGTGATCTTAACCTTATCTGCGTCATCCCGCATTTCCATTAACACATTATCATAGGTTGATTTGCTAGACAAGTGCACGTTCAGTAGTTTGCCACTGCATTCTGAACGAGAAGTCAACGTTTACGCCCAAATTAATGCCAGAGTAGGGATTGAACCGCCTACCTCGCCAGTAGCGCACCGGAAGTTTAAGAGCCTGTGTAATTAGTTATGTTACGTCGGTGTCTGTCACAGAATACCAGAACCGGAAGCAAAAAAAATAAAACCCCACAGCTGTCTGGGTCGGAAAGGGTTAATCGGGAGAGCCTAGCGACATGACGTCAGTCAGCCCACAAGTGGTTCCCTAAACTTGTGTAGACGACGGTAAGTGGTCATACGATACGGTCCCAGGTCGGGGGGATCAATACGCGAGGCATGTGGAGGGTTGTGGGGTTACGTGAGGGATGGGGGAGGGGGGAGAAGAGAGAGGGGAGAGAGATACGCACACGCAGAAAGTGAGAGAGAAGAAAGAGAGAAAAATAGAGAGATAGAAGAGAGAGAGACAGAAGAGAGAGATAGAAGAGAGAGAGAGAGAGAGCGAGAGAGAGAGAGAGAGAGAGCGCGAGAGAGAGAGAGAGAGAGAGAGAGAGAAAGTGTGCGAGAGATAGATACAAAGTGTGTGAGAGACAAAGAGAGAAATAAAGTGTGTGTGTGTGTGTGTGCGCGCGCGCGCGAAAGGGAGAGGAAGAGAAATAAATACAGAAAGCGAATTTGTGAGAGATAGAGCGAGAAAGAGGGGAGTGGGGTGGAGGCGAGGGGGGCATAGAAAGTATCTTAGAGAGAGAGAGAGAGAGAGAGAGAGAGAGAGAGAGAGAGAGAGAGAGAAACTGTTGCTTGAGGTATATGCATAATCACTATGGAGGATGGACCGGAAAGATTGATGAAAACACAGAAAATACAATGTAAAATAAACGTAGCGTGCACTTCAACAACACAATCATTACAGACAATACAGAATAAGCGTTGCGGCTCAACAGCGTGCCTCAGCAAGCAACTAGTGCAGTCGGAAGAGAACTGCCTCTTAAGGCAATGAAACGTTTATATATATATATATATATATATATATATATATATATATATATATATATATATATATATATATATATATATATATATATATATTCCCGCTCAAAAATAGACACTCAAATTGCCCGTAAAATTGAGGACAGCTCTATTGTCACTATCTGCTCTGGATGCCCAACAAAACGATCCATCTATTATCTGGGGTACAATTGCAAAGACATCTAAAACTGAGATGCGGGATCATCACCGAACCATGTGATTCTATTTACATTAATCGCTCAGAGACGAAAACGATAATAATGTGCCATCATAATACGGATAACAAGAATAACAACATAAATCAATGACCGATAATAATAATAAATAATAAATAATAATAATACATCGTAATGCTTAGCAAGTTCAATACAGCCTTTTGTAAAAGGAAATTAAATTTGGAATTCAAAACAAATATCAATAAAAGAGAGAGAGAGTGGAGGGAGTTAGTGTAGGAAAGTGACAGCCGTACAATTAAAACTGACAAGCCAAAGAGAGGTATTAGCATTTGAATAACGGCCGTATCAATAGATCCCTGGGTATCTGGAAATAAAAACAGACTGGCGACAGAAACCAAAATAGAAGCTTTACAAAAATGAAGCTTTATGTATATATATTTGAATAGTTCTACCGATTATCGTCTTAATTCTACTCATGGTATTCTTTCTTTCATTACTTTTTCTATTTTTTATTTTTAAGCAATGATATCCTGTCTCCTCAAAAGAAGACAGCACGCAAGAAGAAACAAGGACAGAAAGGCGATTCATTTTTGCGGAAGAAATAATATTTATAGATTTTACGGTATTGGGCACGGAGGCATACTGTAAAGCATCTATTGTTTGTTTGAGTATGAAGGCTATTTTTCGAAATGTATTTTACAACCGATTTGATCTGCATATTATTGCGGTTTCATTGCACTGTATCTCGACAGATTAATATATCGCATTGTGTTTCGTTTGTTCTCGTGCTCTCTGGGGTTTTCATACTCTCCCTTTCCTTGATTGTTAAGTTTAGTGGTTTATTTATTTCATTTTTTTTTTTTCAAACAGTCATTGCATATTCAGAGGCTATCAGTTGGTCGCTGCCTGACGAGACAAGTCTCATAAACTAGGGTACCCAGGTTCTAATCCCCGGTAAAGCAAGGTGGCATAGTAATTAGAACGCTTAACTACCCCTGTACAGGGGGCTGAGTGGTCTCGAGGTATGGTGTCCGCCTCGAGTGCTGGAGGTCCCGGGTTGAAGCCCCGGTGATGGATGGGATTTATTCACGTGGACTTCTAGTAACAAAATTCCCCCTGGTCTCTGGGTAGTGAGATCGGACGCCCGTGTGTATTGTTGCACACGTAAAAAATCCCTGTGCAGTTGGAAATTGAAAAAGAGTAGTCTAACGGCGCTGCCCAGGCAAAATTTCGAGTTAAAAATCTACCCAAAGTATTTCAGGATCATCGCCAGTGCTACGGAATTCGTGCGCTGAGCTAAGTTTCTCCGGACTCAGGCTCGATTTAGGAGTAGAACGGAGTACTTATGGGTTGCACTCATGTGCCGCGATGTTGATCCGTCGACTAAACTAAACCAGTACTGTAGTCCGAGTTCAATCCCCAACAGAGACCGCATTCTGTTTTACCCAACCGGTACGGTTCTGTAGTGTATACCGCCTAAGGAAAATTGGTATCAGGCAACCTGCAGAACGTACTGGAAATTGTCTGCGAAGCAAAGACGACGAGGGCAGGGTTTGGTCACCTAACCTCATATGTCGTAGCCAAGAATATGTGAAGGCAAAACACTGCGCATCCCAGTTGCAGCAGGGAGAGGAGGCTGGACAGTTTTGACACCATGGCATGGAGAAAAGATCATCAGTGTCAGAAATGACTGGCAGTATACGGGACAGTAGGCTGCGGGCAGACAAGAGAATGACCGCCAGAGAGCTTGGCCTATAAGAAGCACACAAAGATAGTAAAATGTCTTTTTGAACTAGCCGCTTGCAACAATTGCATATTTGCCTTTTTAGCTGCCGTTGGGATTTTAGATTTCAAAACAATGTATTCCATATTTAGCTGCAATTGCTCAAATATACTGAGGTGTTCGCAATTAGGCGGTTGCTACCAATTTTCTGCAAACAGAAAGACTTCGTTTTAAATGTGCAGTTGCTGTGGAGATAACAAAGACTCGGCATTGGAATACTATCTGTGACTATATGGTTTAAGTAGGCCTATTGCAGTAAATTATTATTAATGTAATCACGTTATATGATATTTAACTCTGTAGTACGCACCTGACGAGTGCAGCCAAATATGTCAGGCAATAAATCGTGCAACTTACTGTTTGTGGCTTTAGTGTTTTAATTTTTAGTATTCTCCGGAACAACAACTGGACTGTGGTGTCGAGTTTATTTCTGCATGTTTGTCTGTATTGTAATGGTTCAAACCACTTTTAATATTATTTGCGTTTTTTCATAGCTCACTTTGAACTCAAGTGTACTCAATGCTGGACAGAATTTTGCATGTGGGCTAGCTGTTTCGATTATCAGTGTTCTCCTTCACCAGGTGAACTCACTCCGACTTCTGAAGTAATTGTAATTTACGTCCTAAAGTCAAGGATGAGAACCCAAAGTAAGTCCAACTGACCGGTGTCGGGAGAGAACTGCCTACCACTCCATCAGCGCATCGGAAGTTTAAGACAGAAGGCTCTTATCCATTCGACCACGCGACTTCTAATTTAATATTACCACGCTATGATTCATGAAATGATTTTTTGTTTCAAAGGAGAAAGCACAAAGCAAACGAGTCTTGCTCTAATAGCACTCTATTAGTCGCAAAGAATAACCAACTGAAGCATAAAGTAAGCAAACACTTGAAAACAAGAATCAAAATAATACAAACCGTGGGAGGACAAGAGGGAATGCAAACGACCAACATAAGATTAGCTGCACAAACTGGTACGGCTTCTTCAGTAATGTAATTAGTCTATACGTAAACAAGCTTGGGCCGGTTTATCAACGGGTTCTGCCGAATCGTAGAGAAGAGCATATTAATTTAAGCAGCCGGCGCAAATATTCGTCCCATTTAATTAGTGTAATTTCTGCAAGCATCCTTCCTTCCTGACGAACTAAATTACAGCTTTCGTATTGTACTGAAGAACCTATTCTGTTTTCGTTAATTGAATCTTGTGTAAATATGTTCTCTTTCCTCTCTTATACCATCTTTCATGCGTAACCCACTTAAGTTCTGAATAAGAGCTCTCCAATATCAGATGAACTTATGCAAAACAAAATACCGGATTTTAACAAAAGTTTAGGAAAACAAAAAGGACTAATATGAAAAAGATTGCATTGTAACAGATGATTATAAGTAAACACGCTTAAGCATATTGATTGGCACGTATAGAAATACAGTAAAAGTAATTATGAAAGGAAACAGAAGATTTTGGATGGCTAAGGATGTATTTGTCATATCAAGACGAACTAGTCAATTACGAAGAAGGATAAACTAGCACTAAAAGGCAATGCAATGGAATGAAAAGTAGAATAACACCGAAAAACAAAGCAGAAGATCTATATAAAACAAGCTACCATCAACAGACACTGCAATGGAATGAAAAGTTGAAGAAAGAACACCGAAAAACAACGCAGATGATCTATATAACAAAAGCAAGCACAAAAAGGCACTGCAATGGAATGAAACGCTGAAGAAGAAACAACCTCAAAATACAATGCATAAGATCGATATCACCAACTATCCAAAATAGAACAGATATAAAACTGTGCTTTCAAACTGACCACAAGGATATTTTTTTTTCACATATCCTGTTACAGGACATCGCTGTCAACACCAACATTTTACCGCTGTTGTTGATTTCTTAGCAAGATTACGCTCAGTAGTTTGCCATGGCTTTCTGAGCGGCCGGCTCACATGTCCCGTAAGTAACGGACACGACGAGAACCGCTACAGATTATCGCGCAGCTGCGTTTGCTCACGTGGATAAACGGGATTACGGAGAAAGTCGCTAACCCCTAGGCCAGGAAGACGGCACAAGGGTATTGGACACTGGTTATACACTACATTCCAGAAATGAAGCATACGCCTATGCTTTTAGAACTTCACAACGATGAACCGATCCGGTGAGGGGATTCCCAACAGAGTGGTCCAGGGAATATGATCCTGTCCTACAAGAATATCCCCGAAAGAAATGCACGGATTGAGTTGGGTCAAGAACCGACATCAAAGAACTCGGGACATTCCCATATGTGCTCCGTCCTCATCATCAACATTCAGCGAAGAGTCCAAATACTAATGGTACCAGTAGCAGTCTGATTGTGTGTCCGCCCGGCCTTTCCTCGGAGTCCTGAGTGTCGGCCAGATCTGCTGGTGACTCCCTGCAGCACCATTCTCTCCAGGCCCTGATGATCTATGTGTTCTTACGCACTATATACATGATCACAAATGACTGCAACCACGTCTGCCATATCATGCACCAATACTCCACCAATTGGTGCCGACCCATCCAATCTGGCCGCCTGTTCGTTTCCCATCACACCAGCTTGTCCTGGGGGAGGGGGGGGGGGAGGCGCGTGGAATCCAACAGATGTTCTCTATATTTGATTGTTGGATTGAAATGCATGCCACACCACAGGATAAGGGTCTTGCTCTTACCCAATATAATGGTTACACGTGAGTGAGTGAATGAGTGAGTGACTGAGTGTGTGTGTGTGTGTGTGCGTGCGTGCGTCCGTGAGTGTGAGTGTGTGTGTGTGTTTGTGTGTGTCACTGTCTGATTGTGTGGAGGAGAAAGAAGGTTTGTTAACCTGCCTAATTTATTCATCGTAAATAAAGTTCATACTTCCACATCATGTTCAAACCACCACATCCTGTTCACCCCTCCACATATAATTTGAGGAAATTGTTCAAATCACAACATATTGTTCAGACATCTAGTTCAGACCCTCCGCATATTGTTCAACAACGGTCCAGTGGTGTTATACGATCACTGGCATTGCCATGCAGATAGATCCACGTCATATCGATGGCAGCCAGTCCCGAGGAAGAGAACGGTATACTCATTCCTCTAACTACCGCAATGCAAAGATGAAACAAGAAGTAAGACGTCCACTGCTCGGTGCATTTACTCCACGCTGAGCTCTAGATCACTGCCTGCCTCTAGTGGATTTCATCCCTTGTGTGTACTTCGGTTCCTACAGATGATCTCACGACCTTTCAGATGATCTCACGAGTGCACCACATATCTGAGGGCCACTCAGTAATCAACACCAAGAGAGTTACTCGTGTGTAGGCACCCACTATCCAAACCCGAACCATAGCCCCGAAAGTCATGGAGCATAACTCCGAACATACTGAACTTCTTCAAAGAGAAATCGAAACGATTACAAACAAATCTCTCAGACAGCAGACATTCTCACGATAGATACCCATAGACAATTGCTCAATGATGAAGAAAGTCACTGCAGGGGGAGACAATAGAAACCAGGGGACACAGATAGCCATAGACAATTGCTCAATGGTGAAGGAAGTCACTGCAGGGGGAGACAATAGAAACCAGGGGACACAGATACCCATAGACAATTGCTCAATGATGAAGAAAGTCACTGCAGGGGGAGACAATAGAAACCAGGGGACACAGATACCCATAGACAATTGCTCAATGATGAAGAAAGTCACTGCAGGGGGAGACAATAGAAACCAGGGGACACAGATACCCATAGACAATTGCTCAATGATGAAGAAAGTCACTGCAGGGGGAGACAATAGAAACCAGGGGTCACAGATACCCATAGACAATTGCTCAATGATGAAGGAAGTCACTGCAGGGGGAGACAATAGATACCAGGGGACACAGATACCCATAGACAATTGCTCAATGGTGAAGGAAGTCACTGCAGGGGGAGACAATAGAAACCAGGGGACACAGATACCCATAGACAATTGCTCAATGATGAAGAAAGTCACTGCAGGGGGAGACAATAGAAACCAGGGGACACAGATACCCATAGACAATTGCTCAACGATGAAGGAAGTCACTGCAGGGGGAGACAATAGAAACCAGGGGACACAGATACCCATAGACAATTGCTCAACGATGAAGGAAGTCACTGCAGGGGGAGACAATAGAAACCAGGGGACACAGATTGTCAGGGTCTTATAATTGGCTCGTTGGCTAACACGTGTGAGACAGTACAAGTATAACGTGATTCGACGTAAGACACAGTAACACAAGTTCTATGGATTTATTGCCACATTAAATACAGAACGATAATTACAGCAATCTACAATATATAACTCACGACGCTCACAACCACAATACAGCTCATAGGTCTGACGCTCAAGATATCAGTCGTTCGGCTTTCAATCACGGAGATTCATACAAACGCCTTGCTCTCATCGCACATGTCCGTCCGGTCTCCAGTCCCAGCTCGGTCTGACCTTAGCACGCCAACTGCCCACTGCCTCTAGTGGTGTCACGTGTCCTGCGTGCGTCTGTCGTCAGCCTGACCGCTGGTCGCGTGTCAGGTAACAATCTTGTCAGCCGGGTGTCGCAACGATGTTGCTGCACAGCTATACCATGTTAGGCTCTGACATTCTCCCCGGGTACCTCAATGAAAGATGTCATCTTTCATTCATGACGTATGTATATACTGGGGTAGTGTTAACTTCATGTCAGAGACTACTCTTTCCCAGTGTTATGCATGCAAATACATATATGGCATGGAAATATATACAAAAAATGTAAGTTGCATTGAAATGACAAATGAAGTACAACTTTTAACACAACTTAGGTTTCATCCCCCTGATGGCTGGTTACCTCCATTGCAATAATACCCAGTCAGATCAGTAGTTACCAGCTTCACGCATCTACTTCGCAGCAATTTGAAAAAAACGTAATAATATGGTTGTCTTGCAACAGCCATCTAGCCAGACTGAAATACGACTTTACATAAGTCGCATTAAACACTCAAACTCTGACCTCATTTGGCCAGGAGCTCTTATGTTGGTTTGCAATGTTGGCAGCTATCTGCCATGCTTGGTGGACGCCTACCCGGTGTGTTAACCACTTGAGCAACCAAATGTCTATTTATACAATACACATTAATGAATATGTTTCAAATTATGGCCCTTGGTGTAATTCGTAAATGCAAGGGAAGTAATTTTGACAATCAAGAAATTCAATAAATGACAATAATTATTTAATTTCTTAGCGTCATTGCTTGACGTTTCTTCATATTCACGAGAAAAAGTCGGTAATATGAATACATTAATCAAGATATGATTCTAAGATTACACTAATCAATTTAAATAAGTACCCAATTGGTGTATTATATTTTATAGATTCAAAAGGATTTTACAATCGTCATAAGTTTTTGAATATTTGTATATCGTCTGCTAATTTTGCTATACTTTTTAAATTACACAGGAAGTACACACGAAACGCAAAATTTAGTTGCTGTTTGACCACAAATGTTCCCGTTTTCTTTTGTAACGGATAGTTAAATGTTCTCAAAGTTCGTGTTTGATGTTCTAGTATCACAACTATCGGATTATGATGGAATGTTCTTATTTCCGATGTGTTCACAACTTCTGGATAAAGATTGAATGTTCTTATTTCCGATGTTCAATTGTCGAACATTTTGGATTAAATTCGATGCAGAGGTGGTGTAGAAGTCATTGTTCAGTCCACATTTGCACACGTCGTTAAAATATCACGGTGAAGAAAGTCACTCACAGCTGTCACTGTTAACTGGTAAAGTTCGCTTCTGGTAAGTGGTTAAGCGTCCGTGACACTGTTCTTGGTGTATATTTACAATTAATAATGTTCTCTTTCTAACACACACTATACAATTATACTACACTCATTACATGGCTTGATTAAAATAAGTATATTATACATGTCGGTTTTTTAACCGTATCACAATTACAATTATAGACCTTACACAGTAGGTGAATAGAAAACATTCACTCATTGGTGGCTGTGTTGTTCTGAGTGTATTAGTACACTCTGCACTCAGACATTGCTTACTGGGTCGGTTGGACAACGGGACAAAAGATCGGCAATTGTATTGATTCTGCCAGAAATGTGACGAACCTCGAAACTGTAATTTTGAAGCTTCAAGGACCAGCGAGCAATCATATTGTTGGATGGTACTCCGGCATTTATATACCGTAATGGACTGTTGTCAGTTTCGATGATAAAGTGACGTCCTAGAAGATATCTGGATAGTTTCGTCACACTTTCTACTAAGGCAAGTGCCTCTAATTGCGGAATGGACCAAGCCCGTTCTCTAGGGCTTAGTTTTCTTGATATGAAACAAATGGGATGCAGGATGTTGTTGTATTCCTGCAATAGGACTGCCCCAATCGCAACGGAGCTAGCATCTGTTCTCAATCTGAAAGGTAAACGAATGTTGAGCAATTTAAGGATGAGATTATTCGAATTCTTATCAGAAAAGTATGTCAAAACTTTATGAAATGCATTTCGTAGGCATTCATCGTGTACAACTTTTTCAGGCTTATCCTTGGTTAGTAAGTTAGAAAAAACCTCGGTCAGTTCTGAAAAATCAGGAATGAATTTCCTGTAATAATTGATCAGTCCCAACAAACTCCGGACTTGTTTCTTATTAGTCGGGAGTGACAGTTTTAGAATTTTGGAGACAATTTTGTTGTCTGTCATGACAAAGCCATTGGATATTCTGTACCCCAAAATGATATCTCTTGGTAAGCCATGTTCACCTTTGAAGGCTTCACTGTCAGTCCGTGCTGTCTGATACGTTCTAGTGTCTGTTCTAGTGTCTTTATATGTTCCGTCATTGTCTCTGTATGGACACAGATGTCGTCAATATAGCAAATGATATTAGGAATGTCAGATAGGAGGAGTCGTGTCATGCGTACGAATGTGGCTGGGGCATTGACTAGCCCAAATGGAAGTTTGCACCATTCGTACAGTCCCCAAGGCGTGGCAAAAGCTGTTAGATGTCTGCTGTCTTCATGTACAGCTATCTGCCAGTAACCTTTAGACATGTCAAGCGTCGTAAAGAACTTAGCGTCAGTCAGTTCTGTCAGAAGATCGTCAGTGTTTGCCATTGGTTCAAGATCTAAAACAGTTATTTTGTTCAGTTTTCTGTAGTCGATGCAAAGTCGTATTGTCTTGTCCTTTTTGCGTACAATGACCATGGGTGAAGAGAAGTCTGATAAGGATCGTCTGATGATGTTGTTTTTTTCTAAGTTGATAATTTCTTGATGTAACTGTTCTTTGTAGTGTAATGGTATTGTGTATGGTCTACATCTTATTGGTGTGTTTGATGTGAGTGTGATGTGATGCTGTACTAATTCTGTTTGTCCTGGGTTGTCTGAAAAGATGGTGTTGTATTGTTGTATCAACTGTTTGCAACTGTTTGTCTCTGCCTGACTTAAGTTTGGATTGATCTTGATTTCCTTCAAGCAGTTTGTCGTGTCTAATGTAGGTGTTGGAATCTCGTCGCTAGAATCGTCATCTTCGTGATCTATTATCACGGTGCAAGCTGTCGTATCGTCTTGTTCGTTGTCTCTGTTGTGGTATGGTCTTAGCATATTTATGTGAAATATTTTGTGTTTGTCTTTTATTAGGATTTCGTAGTCTACAGGTGAGATTTGTCTTGTTACTTTAAAAGGTCCCTGCCAAGAATCAGTCAGTAGCTCTCTGTCACTAGGTAGTAGTAGTAGAACGTCCTGTCCAGGTGTCAATGTTATAGTCCTGTTACCTTTGTCTGCGTACTGTCTGTAAGTAGCACCAGATAGTTTAAGCGTATTTTTAGCAATTTCACATGATTTAATAATCCTTTCACGCAATGATGTTACATACACAAATGATGATATGGGTTTCAGTATTGGAGTAGAATTAGTTAACATTTGGTGATAAATTGTTAATGGGCCTCGTGGTTTGGCACCATAGATTAGTTCAAAAGGAGAGAAACCGGTACTAGAATGTGGTACCTCGCGATAAGCAAAAAGGACAGCTGGTAAGTATACATCCCAGTTGTTGGGGTGATCTTGAGTTACTTTGGCAAGCATGTGCTTCAGGTCCCCATTAAGCTTTTCTATAATACCGCTAGAGTGAGGATGATAGGGGGTATTGAAAACTTGCTTCACTCCTAACATTTTAGTGAAAGCTTGGGTGGATGCGGCAATAAACTGAGTGCCTCTATCAGACTGGATAGTATCTGGAAATCCAATTGGGGAGAAAATATGGAAGAACACTTCCATGATGTCGTTGGCAGTAATGTTCTTTAGCGGGATCGCTTCTGGCCATCTACTACATTGATCAACAAAAGTTAGAATATATTTATTCCCTCTAGTAGTTGTATGACTAAGAGGGCCCACAATGTCAACTGATAATTTTTCAAAGGGTCGACTGGCTAAGTCAGTGACTTGTAACTTTGCCTGTGGGTGTTTACCTTTTTTTACTAGTTTCTGGCATGTATCGCAACTTCTGCAATATGTTCTTATGTCATTGCAAAATTTTGGCCAATGAAACTGTGTCAAAAGTCTTGACCTGGTTTTAACATATGCCATATGACCTGCAAAAGGTATATCGTGAGCAAGATGTAAAGCTTGCTTGCGATAAGTAGTTGGCAAAACAGTTTGCTTTGTTGTAATGTCACCTCTGGTGTAGTACCTGGTGAGTATATCATTGTGTAAAGCAAAATGCCATTTCGCATTTTTGGTTACTCTTGCCTTTTTGCCGATCAGGTCAAAGTACTTTGACAGTGAAGGATCAGCTTTTTGAGCTGTTATGAATGTTTCCTTCATAGAGTCACTAGGTGGTAATTCTGGGCTAAGCATTTGTATAGCCTCAGTTTGGTTACTTTCATCTTGCACTCTAGCAGTAGCTCTTGTTACTGCGTTCACACACTCAATGACATCAGATGATGATGGAATGATATCGTCAATGATGTGATGAGAACTTAGTGCTGCATTAGCTAACATACATTCAATAGGTGATATGACATTTTCAGTGATGACATTTGGTGGTGATGTGTTATCATCAATACATAGTGATGTTATGTCATGATTATGAGGTTTGTCATTCACCTCAGGTAAATTTCCTATGATTATATCGCACACTGGGTTTGTAAGTGCCGCGACCTTTACTTTCCCGGTGAGGAATGGTGTTTCAATGTATGCCCATGCTAATGGATATTTTTCAATATTGCCTGAAAATGTTCTACATGTGATGTGTCTGCCTGTATAGTCTGTAGGCGTTATGAATGTTGTTTTCAGGCCAATAAGTGTACTTCCGGTGTCGCGAAGTACTGTAGCAAACTTGCCATTAACATACCCGTGATGGATGTCTAATCTGCCTTTTGAGTCTATTACCAAGTTAGCTTCCTCACTGGCAATAGGGATGGCGTGCCCGCATGTTAAGATACCATCTTCATAGAAGGTGTTACGGACAGTGCATTTGTTAGCATTAAATACATCACAAGCCTGTGCTGCATTCACAGGATGTTTCTCTGGATTTTCGTCTTCTGAAGCTGAGCTATCGAACAAGGCGGCATTGGCTTTGTTGGTCATATGCCTGCCTCTACACTCCATGCGATGGTGCCCGAAAGCCTTGCAGAGAAAACATTTACGTTTATTTTTGAACAATTTACGTTCTCTGTCTTGACTGTTTACTATATTTTGCAAGTATGTCTGGTATCCTGGGTTTTGATCGCACATCTCGTTCAAATGGTGAGAAAATTTACAAAATCTGCACTGTCTAAATTTTTCAGAGGTAGGCCTGTTTGGTTTTTGCCTACTATAGTTTTTCTCATAGTTGGCTGCTGCTACCCAGTTACTGTCAGTAGCTTCAGTGGCAAAGCATTGTTTGTTGGCCGTGTAATAGGCCGACCCACGTCTTTCAATTTCTTCCACACTTGTGCATTCATTCTCCTGTAAGAACTTAGAAAACGATGATGGGATAGAAGAAATGATTTTATCTCGAATGATGAGATCTTCTAATCTATCATAACTTTTATTAATTTTGGCTGCTGAAGTCCATTTGCTGAAAACATCTCGGACTAAACAGAGGTAGTCAGAGAACGTTTGAGTTGATTTTGGACTCAATTTACTGAATTGTTCTCTGTAACCTGCCTCGTCTAACATGAAATGTGCCATTATCTTAGATTTAATATAATGGTACTCTTTCCTTAGGTCTTTGGGGATGGTTTCAATGACTTTAAGAGGTTCCCCAGATAGACTCCTCATATAAAGAATATTCCATTCAGAAAGTGGAACTTGGTAATGTTCCATTAAAGTCTCAAAATTTTGAGTAAAGGCTGCTATGCAGTCACCCGAGGTATAGTTACGGACGATACCTTGATACTTCTTATACTGGTTTTCTTTTTCCAGTCTTTCAGATTTCTTTGATTCTTTATTCATCGCAGTCTCAGTGTCAAGTTGTTTCATCTTCAACTGTAACTCTAGTTCTTCTTTCTTACTCTGAGCTGCTATTTCTGCTTTCTTAAGTTCACTGTCTATCTCAGCTTGCTTTGTCTTTGCAGCCATTTCTACATCGGCTTGCTTTAATGCTGTTTCTGCCTCTATTTGCTTGGCAGCTTTTTCAATCTCTGCCTGTTTCAAGGCTGTTTCAATCTCTGCCTGTTTCAAGGCTGTTTCAATCTCTGCCTGTTTCAAGGCTGTTTCAGCCTCTGCTTGCTTGGCAGCCATTTCTGCTTGTTTTAGAGCTCTCTCCGCTGCTCTTTCTTCGCGTTCATTATTTTTCTCCTGTACCAGCAGGTATTCAGCGTATTTGTCTTCGCTCCATTTTGTTAATTCATCACCTGTTAGATGTAATTTAATACCCATATCGATGAAATCAAATAGTGACGACATGATGGAGAAAATACGTCAATGCAAATCAACCACACAAAATATGTTATAAATGGTTAGTAATAAACAATTTACAATTTATTTTACTATACGATGCGTGCCTACTATTGCATACGTAAAGTTAAAGTATAGAAAAATATACTCAAGTGCCCTGGATATGGTGAAGAATGGTTGGACACTCGGGCTAGAAAACTGTAGGGTCGTTACTTCGGAACCACTAATGACCTCTACGGCAAGGTTATGGATGGTACGGAAAAACCTGCTTTATTTTTGGAAGAAAATAAGTTAGCGTCTATTTGTTGGTGTGTGCCTGCAAGTCACTAAGTGTTGACTAGGTTTGGATGGCGTCGAGTGTAATTGTATGTCGTAAATTTGTCGTCAACAGTTTCAACAGAAGTTACACTCTTTCCAAAACTCTTTGCGTTCCACAAACTCAATGCACAAAGACAATCTATCTGTATTTGAACACTCAATAACATTGATGACACATCACTTACATCAAGATGACATTCAGTAAGGACATAGACATCAAGTTTACAAGATGGCGACAAGGTCAAAATGGCGACAAAATAACAATGTCGACAAGGTCAAACGGTGACAAGTTTCACAAATCACAAATGTTTTACACGTTTACAGGATCAAACAATATGTACTGCACATTTACTAATGGTTTTACACATATTTAAACAATGTAATAATGGATCATACTGAGACTTTCACGATCACATTTACATAGTTATAACCTTGACAAATTTCACAAGTTCAAGAATTATAGTTTTAAATACGAAAGACGAGCAACACACGTCTACATATATTAGGTTCTTAAACAAGGACGAGCAACCCACGTCCACACATGTCAGGGTCTTATAATTGGCTCGTTGGCTAACACGTGTGAGACAGTACAAGTATAACGTGATTCGACGTAAGACACAGTAACACAAGTTCTATGGATTTATTGCCACATTAAATACAGAACGATAATTACAGCAATCTACAATATATAACTCACGACGCTCACAACCACAATACAGCTCATAGGTCTGACGCTCAAGATATCAGTCGTTCGGCTTTCAATCACGGAGATTCATACAAACGCCTTGCTCTCATCGCACATGTCCGTCCGGTCTCCAGTCCCAGCTCGGTCTGACCTTAGCACGCCAACTGCCCACTGCCTCTAGTGGTGTCACGTGTCCTGCGTGCGTCTGTCGTCAGCCTGACCGCTGGTCGCGTGTCAGGTAACAATCTTGTCAGCCGGGTGTCGCAACGATGTTGCTGCACAGCTATACCATGTTAGGCTCTGACACAGATACCCATAGACAATTGCTCAATGATGAAGGAAGTCACTGCAGGGGGAGACAATAGAAACCAGGGGACACAGATACCCATAGACAATTGCTCAATGATGAAGGAAGTCACTGCAGGGGGAGACAATAGAAACCAGGGGACACAGATACCCATAGACAATTGCTCAATGATGAAGGAAGTCACTGCAGGGGGAGACAATAGAAACCAGGGGACACAGATACCCATAGACAATTGCTCAATGATAAAGAAAGTCACTGCAGGGGGAG
>OY992890.1:79174663-79344663 GCA_963921405.1 Cepaea hortensis
CAGGGTAGCGTTTGGGGGGAGCTCCGTCACTGTCGGAGGTGCACTCACTAACTGACCTTGAACTGCATGTGAAGGTAACGCTGCGGGCAGAGCCTGTTTTATATTTGCTGTGTTAGGATTTCATATCTGCTGAGGCATGGCGTAGTGAGTGACCAGTGCTCTTGGTCTGCCTCTTCCCCTCGATGTTTCCAGTTGCCACGATCTTCTCCAATGCCTCTCTTCTCATCACATGACCAAAGAAAGCTGTTTGTCTCTTTCTTATTTGTGTATATAATGTTCTAGTTTCATTAGTCTCTTTCAGGCAATTGTTAGTTACTCTGGCAGTCCAAAGAATTCGCAACATTCGTCTTAGGAACCACATCTCTGTTGCGTCCAAGTTCTTCCTAATTTGTTCATTCACATTCCAAGATTCACTCCATACAACAATACAGGTTCTATACAACACTTTAGCACTCTCTTTCTTACATTCAATAATAGTGACTTATTGCATAAGATACTCTTCATTTTCTTAAATGCAGCCTTTGCTTACCTTAGTCTGCTCTTAATCTCTGTTGTGCATCTTCCATCTGATGTTATAAATGCATGGGAATATATAGACAAGAAATGTAACATCAAAATTTCAATGAGCAGGCTGGGGGTGTTAGTGTTGTTGATAAGGGCTACATTGATAATGACATTAAAGCGATCGGTCAAGGGTTGACGACTACGTTCGTCGTCCGCTAACAGAGGACAAGGCTGGCCACTTCTTCCTCCGTGCATTCAGGCCTACAACATGAGCTGGCCCTATCACATCACAGAGCGATAACAGGCTGCTGCTTCGAACAAGTATATTTGCAAATTCATGTGCGCGGATACATTAACAGTCTAACACGAACATAACAAATTAACAGATTCATACGCAGAAATAATTAACAGTTACACATGAACTTGCAAATGAACATTTTCACGTTCACAGATAAATTAACAATTTCACACAAACACGGAAATTAACAAATTCAACCTGTTGCATATAAAATAAAATTTATACATAAAAGCATAAATGTACGTGCATAGACGCATTAACAGTTTCACATTAGCGCATAACATAAAACATGCAAGCCGAGGCAAAATAATTTAACAACTTCACACGAAAACATACATGAACAAATTCACAAGCCATACATAAACAAGGACACGTATATACATAACTGAACGACAACATGAACGCAATACTGAACAATTTCACGCAAGCACGAAGACATTTACAAACCCCTTTACTCCCCCGCACTAACTTACACATTATTCAATCAATAGCATTTACGTAAGACCATCGTCTGTGCACACATCTTTCTCAATAGCTGGGCTTATCCAGAATCGAACTGCCGCCCCGAGAAATTCCACCCGAACAATCAAGATGGAGCCACAATGAGACCGGATAGTACCAGGAATACTACAGACGGCCACCAACTGTCACTTTCCAGGGGACTGTTAATTAAGTCTTGGACTTGGGGACTCGTCCTGCGTCCATCCTTTTGTTCGCCGGCGTATTCTCTCCCATGGCCATATTTGCACACTCTTTTGCACTTCGGCTACTATGGATTTTTTTGGGGGTTGTTGCTTTTTCTTCCAGTTCTCCTTTCAGTTCTTCTTTCAGTTCGTCTTTCAATTCTTCTTCCACAAATGTACAACGTGGGAAATTATTTAATTTCTGGCAAGCAAATATTGACAGCTTTCTGTAAATATTTCTGATTCTTGTGGAAAGAAGCTGGACAAAGAAAAGAGGGGGGGTGGAGGGGAGGGTAGAGATAGACAAAGAGAGACTGGCTGACAGCGACAGAGAGAGAGAGAGAGAGAGAGAGAGAGAGAGAGAGAGAGGAGAGAGAGAGAGAGACAGACCAGACGTATTCAGTTCTTTACAAAGTGTTAGCCACTTCAACTGGCTCGAAGAGGCCAGCACTTTAAAATGGAAATTTCCCAAAAAATTAATGATTTTGTTTGTTTGTTTGCTTGATAGGTTATTTGTTTCATTTTGGCTTGTTTTTCAATTAACGTGGTTTACATTTCCCGCGGGGGAGCCGGTAGCGCGGTGGCTGCTATACTTGCCTACCGACCTAATGCTCATGTGTTCGAATCGAAGCAAATTTAGTTTATTATTTTTTTTTTCATTTTAATTGACCTGGACTCTCCGGTCTCAACTACAGAACGTAAACTTGCCAAGAAACCACGAAAAGCCAAAACATGCTATGGTTGACTGCGACGTTCTGTAAAGGATATGCAACTAACTTTAACTCGCGGGTCGACCCCGCCTTAAAATGAGTTCTAGGGCGCAAAAGCAACCGATGTGATATTGACCTTATCATCAAACGAGTGTCGATTAGCCTGCATCAAATATATCTAGCACCATATACCCAATACGAATCAAGGCGCATGGAAGCGTCCTTTACTGTACTTATACATACAGTTACGAAATTCCCATTTCATTGGAGATGTTTCAGGTCCGAACCAGGTTGTAATTAAACAGGACCGTGTGGTAGATATTCCCAGTATGATACAAGTCTTTGAAATGCCGCCTCTAACATGTTTTTGGTTTTCCTATAAAATTACCTCCCCCATTATGGTGCCGTTTGATACGACCGCCTCTCTCCTAGCACAGCGCGGCACATCCCTGTAAGTAAAGAATCCTTTTAAATACATATAGGCCAATGGGCACAAGAAGCTGGACCCGTATTTGTATAGACCAGTCGGGACTCGGCGAGTGATGATGGTCAGTAACACACTGGCCGTCTTTACTTCCAGCGATATTTTCTGGTACCAATGTTAGGCAAGGTGGACGTGGTAGTCCAGTGAAATTGTTAAACTGTGTCTTAATGCGGATTCAAACTCATGACCGCCAGGGAATCAGGCGAGCGTCCACTAAACTACCTCGACCCCCACGAGCCAGGTCTCTTACACTTTACCCAACCACCTACGACTCACCCACCTACTTACCTATAGACTTACTTATCCACCCACCTACTTACCTACCCAATATCTTACCTACTCACCTACTTAACCAGCTACTTAGCCACCCACCTACCGACCTATATACCTACATAATCTACCTACATATCTTTCTGTGAGGTTGTCTGTTTGTCTGCCTGTCTGTCTCTACCTGCTGGCTTACCAATGTATGTCTCTCTGAGCGTATGTCTGTCTGAATGTGCTGGCCAGCTTGCTAGTTTGTCTGTCTGTGACTGTAAGTCTGCTAGAAGATCTGCCTATACATATGTCTGTATGTGCACGTTCTTTTACCAATCTGTATATCTGTCAGTCTTACTGTCTGCCAGTCTCTGTGAGCTCTCTGTTCAATCCATATGTCCGTCCATCTGTCTGCCTATCAGTCTGCCTATCAGTCTGCCTATCAGTATGTCTGTCTGCCTATCAGCCTGTCGGTCTCTCTCAGCGTTATATCACCCTCACCCACAACTCATTCCCCACGGCTTCAACTCCCAAACAGACCAACGGCACGGCAAGGCTTGAGCTCCGTTCAGTCTGCACAAATCAGGAAAGTCAACAATGAGAGATGAGCAAACTATTATCAAGGATGATCACTACACACACACACACACACACACAATATATAGAAATCGATGTCCGGTCTTAGACATGTCCGCGGCTGGTGAACCATGTGGACATTTTTCGTAAAACCGGCTCCTGCTCTTTCCATGGTTTCAACAAGTAAAACTGGTTCATGTGTTCATTATTGGGTTTCTTTTAAAAAAAAATTTAGTTGCATGTCCTTCACAGGACGTAGCAGTCAACCCCAGCATTTATCTGTTCGTGATTCCTGGGCAAGTTTTACGTTCAGTAGTTTGCCATTTCTTTCTGAACGACCGGTACCTACATATTTTTCGAAAAATACCAGCACCGCTGTTTCGAACCCGGGTATACGGGATCACGAATCTCGACGTTAGCATGGCTGAATGAATAAGAGCGTTTGTTCTTAAACATCCGGTGTGCCGAGGTAGCGGGTTCAACCCCTACACCGGTTTGTTTGGACTAAAATGTTGACTTCCCGTTCTTGACTTGGGGAAGTAAATTACACGTACCTCTGAAGTCGGAGGGAGTTCGCCTGATGAAGAGGGACACATAATAGGGAAAGTTAATCAACACGCAAAAATCTGTCCAATGCAATTGGAGTATTATAACGTGTATGGACTACGCTTGAGTTAGAAGCACGGGAACGCAAAGACACACATTATGTCAATCATCATTATAATCATCATTATAATCATCAAGTGCCTTGCCGACTGGCATGGGCGAACATGCAGCTCCGCATCTTGCGGAACTCCAACAGCATGTATCAATTCTTGTTCGGATACTTGTTCATGACATGTCGAAATGATGTCAAGAATGATCATTCTTTGTCTTCCTCTATAGCTCTTTCCATACATGATTTCAGTTTTCACATGTTCTAGTTTTGTCTCTCCTCATAATGTGGCAGAAATTATAATTGCCTATTTATGTTATGTAAGATGTGTTGTCCTTGTGCCATAATTTCTTTCACGACATTTAGACGACTAGTATAACTGGATAAGTAATTATGAGCATTCTTCTGTAAAGACACACATTTGAGGCTTCAAATGAATTGTTTACTGTTGCTTGTTTACTAAGTGGCCATGATTCACAGCCATATGTTAAAACAATTTTTATGTAAGAGGCAAGAATGTTGTTTTCTTTTTCTAACCTATAGTGACAACGATTTATTGCGAAAGATGTTCTTCAGTTCACAAGATGCAGTTGTGTTTGTACTATTATTTTTTTTTTTTTTTATCTCAGTGATGCATCTGATCTCTCTCTCTCTCTCTCTCTCTCTCTCTCTCTCTCTCTCTCTCTCTCTCTCTCTCTCTCTCTCATATAAATATATATATATATATATATGTGTGTGTGTGTGTGTATATATGTGTGTGTGTGTGTGTGTGTGTGTGTGTGTGTGTTTTACGGGTTTTAATTGTTTCAGCTTAAGTATCATTCATTTATTCACCCCATATGACATAACACTCTGCAGTATGCACCCGACGAGATGCACCGATATATCCCAGGCAATAAATCATGCAACACATTGTTTGCAGCTTCTGTGCTTACAATTCTAGCGTGCCGATGCCAAAACCAAACATCCACATGCATTTTACACGAAAATGAATAGATAGCTTAGGGAAAAGTCTCAATCCATGCGCGTACTAACCGCCACGTCATTAGCGTGTCTTAGGACATCCCTCCGACGTCTGCGAGTACTTTTCTAAAGATATGACTAACGTGCCAAGGGGAAAGTCTAATGCATATCTAAGCACTCCAATGCATGGCTAAATTTAAAACCTCCAGCTTGTGGTCGCTGATGGCTTCCGCTATCGTCTTTGTGACAACTTCTCAAAAAGCGTCTGCTTAGACGTCTGGGCTGAGGATTTTATCAGAAATCGATGCCATCCCCACAAGGAGAATGCACAATGTGTGATTCTTTCGGTTGGCGGGGATGTGAAATCATTTGCAGAAATCATCAGATTATAGAATATTCTCGCAAGAATTTTCTTACGCTCCGCACGGAGGGGTTTTCATAATGGAGAGAAGTCTCTGAGGGGGAGTTAGACGATGTAGGGTGTTTACAGGACAGGGCATTTGCACCCGACAGAGGACTATAAGAATAGAGGACTGTTGTCGCAAGAGTATTGGAAGGCGAGAGAAGTTTACACGTCGGACCACTGGGAGGACAGAACACGCACGTGGTAGAGTACAGGTAGGACAGAAGACTTACATGGTAGAGCACTGTTAGGACCATACGAACATGACACTGCACTGGTTGGACCACACGTACGTGGCAAAGGACTGGTAGGACCACAAGTACGTGGCAGAGAACAGGTAGGACAGACCACCTACGTGGTAGAGCACTGGTAGGACAAAACGTACGTGGCAGAGGGCTGGTAGGACAGAACACGTACGTGGTAGAGCACTGGCAGGTCCACATCTACGTGGCAGAAAGAAACAGAAAGAAAGAAAGAAAGAAAGAAAGAAAGAAAGAAAGAAAGAAAGAAAGAAAGAAAGAAAGAACGGCTATTGGCTATGCATTTCCCTCAAAGGATGCGACCTTGCGATGGGTTGTCAAAAGAGAATGTTGGTTTGACGTCACGTGACTTCCTACGTCACTTTACAAGACATCACTGAAGAGCTACCAACAGTACAACTGGTCATAGACGGGAATGTTTTCCCCCATATCAGTGTACACGCCTTGAAATGAGCGATTCTTGTCAACTGACAGAGCAGTCTCCCGTGTGTTGCCGGGGCCCATAAGGGAAGCAAAGAATAGCAACACTGTAGCCCACCACGCATGTCGTAAGAGGGGCTAAGGAGGCTATGGTTCCGTCGCCCTGCTACTGAGTGAGTGCGTGGCGCGACACTGTGAGCTGTGAGTTTCGTGTGAAATGCTTTTGAATCTGCCCGAGGTTTTTTGGAACGTGACTGCATGTTCGGAGCGATGGCAGTTGGCTATGTCCCAGAGTTGTCCGGTTTTTACCTTATGCAGAAATGCATGGCTGCTGGGCTTCTGGTTGACTGCTACTGCCATCGACGATGAACTGTATTTTCGTGGACTGTGTGGGTGAACATCTAGGAAACATCCAGGTGGGAAAATGACTGCCGATTCCATCAGAGATAAACTGGATGGTTCGTGGGGGACTATTGTGGTGACATTCTGGCGGCGGCATTATGCACAGTGTATCTGTGCGGGATGTTGTTTGTCGAGACTCCTGTCTTTTCCACTTTTCACATTGGGCAGTGGGGACCGTTTTATGTGATATTCACTGGCACAGGAACGGAGCTTAATGGGGACGACTCGTTGCTGTGAAGTTGGAACCGTGACTAACTAACTAACTAACTAACTAACTAACTAACTAACTAACTAACTGACAGAGCAGTGCAGACTGTGGTAGTACATGCGATACTGTTCTTCCACGTCAACATTAACCTAAGTTCTTATCGGGATTTATTTATGAATGTGGGTAGAACATTTTCTGAAATTCGTAGTGCCCGAAATAAAATTCATAATGACAGTACGGGAAAGTGAATGTGAGGATGCTGTCAGGGGCGACTCCGGGCAAGGTTGAATGGTGGTCTGGTGGTGGCTGGTCAAGTGACATGTGATTAATATTGATGATTTGATGTTTAACTAGTACAGTGATTGTTATTTGTATATTAGCATCTTGATGTGTAACTAGTTGTAGTCTGTGTGTGATGGTTGATGGAGATGCTTTATTGGGAAATTAAGAAGGAGGGAGGTGAAGAAGGAGGGAGGTGGAGGTGGAAAGGGTGGAGGCGGTGATGATGAATTAGCAGAAGAAGAAGAAGAAGAAGAAGAAGAAGAAGAAGAAGAAGAAGAAGAAGAAGAAGAAGAAGAAGAAGAAGAAGAAGAAGAAGAAGAAGAAGAAGAAGAAGAAGAAGAAGAAGAAGAAGAAGAAGAAGAAGAAGAAGAAGAAGAAGAAGAAGAAGAAGAAGAAGAAGAAGAAGAAACGAAACTGATAAGAATGATGAATACACATTGACAAACAGACGGAAGAGGCAAATTTGAAAATGAAGACCTTACTGTCAATATGTAAAACAAAACACAAATACAAACAATAAATTTAAAACCAAAATGGCTTAGGGAAAGATACAGAAAATGGCTGACTGCAAAACATAGATTGCCCATTCCGACCCAGATGTTGCGTGACAGACTCGATCTTCTCGTAAAGTAAAGAAAAAGCAACTTAATGTTTTAAAACATTTCATGGTCTGAGTTTCTGCGTGACCCGATTTCTGTCCGGAAAAGTAGCGTCTGTGGATTTGAATAACTTGGCGTTGCTATTTGTGTATGTTGATGGAGGTGAACAGTGTTGACTGTCATTGTGGTTGTTTTTTTTTTTTTAATGTTGATGGAGGTCAACAATGTTGACTGCCACTGGGTTTTGTGTATGTTGGTAGGGGTCAACAATGTTGACTGTCACTGGTTTTTTTTGTGTGGGGTATGTTGATGGAGGTCAACAATGTTGACTGCCACTGGGTTTTGTGTATGTTGGTAGGGGTGAACAATGTTGACTGTCACTGGGTTTTATGTATGTTCATGGAGGTCAATTATGTTGACTGTCACTGGATTTTGGGTATGGTAATGGGGGTCAGTTATGTTGACTTTCACTGGGTTTTGTGTATGTTGATGGAGGTCAATTATGTTGACCGTCACTGGATTTTGGGTATGCTGATTCGGAGGTGAGGGAGGGTGGGAAAGGGTCAACAATGTTGACTGTCACTGGGTTTTGCGTATGTTGATGGAGGTCAAGAATGTTGACTATCACCGGTTTTTTTTGGGGGGTGTGATTTACTAGGCAAGGTTATGTTCAGTAGCTTGACAGTGCTAACTGAACGAACGACACTCATACAGTTATTAACAATCAACACAAGACAGTCAGTCTCCTGTCAATTCACTTGATTTCGAGAGCGATATATGGGATTACAACTCGCGTTCGTTACATTTCCAAGTTGTAGTGTGCAGAATTGTGGGGTCGTGTATCCTCCAGGTCTCAGCCTACCTTGCTTGTCACATTTCGTTTCACAGACATAACCTTTACCACGGTAGAAAATAGCAAGCGGGTATTGATCGGTATAGAGAAATATCTGTCGATTGCCAGTTGGCTCAGTCAAAGCAGCCTGCCTGTTCATGCGCTTAATTTTTCGTAATATACTAGTCTTAGCACGGCGGCGGCATGTTGTGGCTGTTTTGTTATTTGAATCATGCATGGTTAATAGACATTTATAAGACCGCATCGTCGTCGCCGTCGTCATCATCATTATCATCGTCATCATCATCATCCGGTGGACCAGTGCTGCCGCTTTGATCTTGTCAATAAACTGCTTCCTATTCCCAGAAATTATCTTCAGCTCAGTCTGAATTCTAATGTCCCTGCAGGTTTCTTTTGCTATTGAAAGCCGTTCTGGTTTCTTGCAAGCCCTCTTGTGTTTTCAGGACATTCATTTTTACTAGACTTTACCTTCCAGCATTCTTCTCCCCTACATTTTAACTTTCCAGCCATCTTCTCCCTAATAAATTTCGCATTCCATCTTTCTTCTCCTTTATATGTTGCCTTCCAGCATTCTTATCCCCTAGAATTTGCCTTCCAGCATTCTTCTGCCCTATATTTTGACCTCCGGCATTCTTCTCCACTATGTTCTGCCCTCCAGTATTCTTTTCCTCTGAGAATGATCTGACCTACACTCAAAACTCCAAGGAAAGGCCAGACGGACACATAATTAGAATGCTACTGATACTATTAGTATTGGGACTCCTCGCTGGCTGTTGCAGATGATGACGGGGCAAGTATGGGAATGTACCGAGTGCTTTGATTTAGGTTCTTGACTCAACTCAACTCTGCCCAGATTATTTTTTGAATCCGCTACCGGATAGTACTATCCAACTAGTTGTGGACGAATCCTGTTCATATCCCATTGTTGTGGGTTCAGGGTCGATCCTGGATAATGAAAGCAGCACGAGGTATCCAGCTAGCGTAGCGCCGTAGTTATATCTCCACCTAGCCGTTGTCTTTATTTGAAGGAGGCAAGTTCGAATCTTACTTTCCCTATTACTTTCAGTTTTTTTTTTAAATTATTATTATCTAGCGTGTCCTCTTATCTCTACTTTATTTTTTACCTTTGTCTTCCATGAATGCCAGTTAACACGCCGGCGTGGGTTCCTGTCTCGTAAATTTCGATCCTTAAAGGGATTCTCCTGCGACGAGCGCGCGTGTGTGTGTGTGTGTGTGTGTGTGTGTGTGTGTGTGTGTGGATGTGTGTGCGCGCGTGTGTGTGTGTCTGTATGTATAATGTGTACGACTATATCGTTCATGTGTGTAACATTATATACAGACGGATAAACATGTTGATGGATGCATGGATGGACAGATGGACGACCGGCCAGACATTCAGAGATACAAACAAGCAGACATTTAGACAGATATTCAGACAGACAGACAAGTAGTTGGACAGATGGACGGCCGGCCAGACATTCAGAGACACAAGGAAGCAGACATTTAGACAGACATTCAGACAGACATACAGACAAATAGTTGGATAGGTAGGTAAGTAGGAAGGTAGTTAGGTAGCTAGGCATGTTGGTAGGTAAATAGACAGAAGACAAACATACATACAGACAGGCAGACATATAGAAAAGGAGGAAAGGAGGGTAGGTGGACGGATGGATGGATGGATGGATGGATGGATGGATAGGAGGTAGGTAGGAAGGGTGGATAGATATGTGGATGAATGGAACGATAGAACAGCTAGCTATGTTATATCACATGTTAACAATACGAACAGCAAGAACAACAACAGCAACAGCCACAACAATAAGACTCACCTTGGGATTCAACTTCTTGGGAACGGCCACTTTGGGGTCAACCTGTTGAGAAACGAGGTAGAGGTAGTTGCTATCCATTTTGCGGGCACGAAAAGTGATAATGAATCACTTTGCAAACACACCAAGGAATATGTTCTATTAGTCACACAAACGTGAACACAACTCGATACCAGGCTCGTAGTTGTGTCAACTGGGATCTGAGTTCACAAGATCGGTAATTTCAAATATACACTGTATGCATATAAGGAACAAACTTGGCTGCTTGGCAGTTTCACGATCCCACACTTGGCACTTCTACAGAATAGACAGGTCTTACTTAAATGTTGACCCGCTTTTCACCTGGCAGAGGTACTATTGGCGAATATATGAATAGGTGAAGTGTAGGGTGTGTTGCTCGTGTATATCAGGGTGTCAAGGTGTGAAATCAAGCGTAAATAAACAAGGTGTGTGTTCCACAAAATAAAGCAATTAGTGTTCAGAAATAAAACGCAGCTGAGTGTCAACCTAGATATATGTCTTTGGTTGATTTAGTAAAAGTAAAACCGTCTTCGGTTATTTATTCGCAAGAACAGACATGTTTTCGGAGAGTGGTATGCTTCAGTTAAAAAATCAAAGATAGGGAGCATCCATGGGATCTTTTCTCAGGACCTACCGGTGTGTTGGGAAATAAGACGGACTGACTGATTGAGTATGCCCCGTTGGGTAGGGTCATGGTGAGCGATAAGTCAGACGAAGTCAGGGTCCTTTGGGATCGCGTGTATAATATGGAAAAACAGATAAATCACTATGGCCTGGAGATAATGTTGTGGCAGGGAGTGACCAGGGGATATGACCCATACACAGGACTCCCAGCAAAGGCCAGACGGATACATAATCAGACTGCTGCTGGTACGATTAATATTGGGAATCTTTGCTGGTTGTTGAAGATGAGGACGGGTAGCGCAAGGGGAATGTACCAAGTACTGTGATGTCCAGTCTTGACGCAACTCAACTCAACTTTGACCCCCACCACTGATATGTAGATATCTGAACACGTCACTCTACCATGAATCTGGTTTTGTGACAGATCATAAACTTATTCTTGGTCAAAGTAATACATTGGATTTCCCATGACATTAACAATCATACAACAGATGCGCATGCCATAAATATTCTTGTGGGTAGGTTGTTTGGCTTCTAATATGTGGAAAAGTTGTCAGAGGGGTGGCGAATAAGATCTACTGGCTGTGCTGTTTAGTTGCCTGGAGTGCGTTGTTACCATGCTCACCAGACCTGCATTTTAACATCACCTCCTCTGTGTTTGCTTGCTATCTTCTGGAGGTCAGCGTATCCGAATAGATATGACCGCTCGCTTTTAATCTTCCGGTGTGCTGATGCAGTAGCAGTGGATTCAACCCCTACACCGGTCAGTTGGACTAAAACGTCCACTTCTCGTCCTTGACTTGGGGACGTAAATTACAAATACCACAGAAGCCAGAGTGGGTTAGCCTGATGGTGATGGACACCGGTACTAGCGAAAGCTAACCTACATGTAAATATCAGTCTAGTGCACGAGAAGTAGTAGCAGGTTTACAGGCTACGCTTGAGTTCAAAGAGAGGGACAGCAAAAAAAAAGTATCTTCTACAACTTGTTTTCAGCGGATGGGGATGAGGCCAGGAAAAACTAACGCCTGCATGCTGCCTAGGTGGTATATGTTCGAATCCTCATCAGCACGGGGATTTTAGTTTTTCACTGACCTGGAGTCCCATAGCGACCTAGTCTAAAATGGGTACTTAGAACTGTCATGGGAAGTGAAAGCCACCGGGCTGACAATGCCACCTCAGCCTTTAGTGCCGACCGGTCTATACATACATGAGTTCATAGTTTAGTTTAGTCGATGGATCAATATCACGGCACACGGGTGTAACCCATAAGTGCTCCGTTCTCCTCCTAACTCAAACCTGAATCTGGAAAAACTCAGCTCAATGCACGAACTCCGTAGCATCGGCGAGGATCCTGAAATACTTTGGGTAGATTTTTAACTAGAAATTTTGCCGGGGCAGCACCGTTAGGCTACTCTTTTTCGATTTCCAACTGCCAAGGGATTTTTTTACGTGCGCATTAATACACACGGGCATCCGATCTCACTACCCAGAGACCAGGGAAAATTTGATTACTGGAAGTCCACGTGAAAAATCCCGGTCCTCACCGGGGCTTGAATCCGGGACCTCCAGCACTCGAGGCGGACACCATACCTCGGGACCACTCAGCCCCCCCCCCCCCCCATACACACCATATAACTAATACACCTTAAGGCCGTAAAAGTATCCTGTTCTTTATTTACTCACCACAGATATGTACCCTCTGTAAAGTTCACGCAACATAATAAGTAACAACAAAACTTGGACCGGCAATATTTTCAAACACTGCACAGTCATTAAAAACACACCCTACTTCCCTGTTTGACCTAACACATAGCACACGTTTCTTACATCCGCGCGTGACCTCGTTCTACATTATTATTTACATTCGATAAAACTTAGATAATGTAAAACGATAAGTAAAATAACGCCCTATCTAACACGCACCCTCTTGTAACGAAATTACACTGGCAATAGATTTACAAAATGTACACTCTCTAAAAAGCCTTGCTCGCCCCTTTTAGCCTGGAGAGTCCTGAAAATCGTGTTTCTAAGAACGCCGGGAAAAGCATATTATATGCACAGTTCATGATATGTCGGCAAGGGTCAGTAGGTGAGTGGAGCTGAGACAAGATCTGACTTTACAGAGCTCGGGACATTCCTATACGTGCTCCGTCCCCAACTTCAACAACCAGTGAAGAGTCCCAATACGAATGTTTCTTGTTGCTGTCTGATTATGTATTCGTGTGGCCTATGTTCTGAGAATTCTGTACTGGTCAGACTGTCTGCTACTGTCAGTAGTTTGTAGAGGCAGTCTGGAAGGGATGCGGATATTCAGCAGAAAAACACATTGAGAATACCACTCTCTGTGTACATAATTCAACATGATTTCTAAGTTTTTATTTATTAGTGTCTTGCAGAACCCCTAGCGAACTCGCGTAGAATAGTACACGGCAGATCTCTAAAGCCAGCCCCGTATACTTTATAGAACGTCGCAACTCACCCCTACATTGTGTGACTGTGATTTTTTTAAAGGCAATTTCCTAGTTCCAAATATTGGTCCAAAATAAATACAGAGGTATATGAACAACAAAGAATGCTACTGCTAGAATATTCGATCAGATACAATTGGCTTGTGACAGGAAAAAAACATTGCCACACATAAAAGAACATACTAGTAATTTTTAAGTAACCGGTAAAACGTACATTGGAAAAAAGACAAGGCTAGCCGGCTGCCCAGCGTCTAGCGACTAAGCTACCGCCGCTGCTAATAAGCTTGGACAAACAAATCATCCATTATAGGCACACAAATCATCCATTAACTGAAATAATTATAGACACATCATGCCACAACTATAGCGAACAAGAGTTAAACACACTATTACTGTAATTAACTCTTAACGGCCGTGAAGCGAGTATGTTTGGCTGGTGTGTTCAAGCATTCATCAAGAGATAACTTATACTGACGTTTTGTTTCGTTATGAAATGGCTATAGGCCTTGGAGTGCGATCAACATTGAACAATTAGCATAATGAGCCACATCACGAAGATTTTGTCAAGAATAATCATGCAAAGAGATAGGAAGATAATACAACCCGAAATAGGGGAAGAACATTATGGGTTTGTAGGAGTCAAGAGTATAGAAAATGCTGTGTATATACTGCGGACATTAATTGAGCGTTCAATAGAAGTAAACAAAGACCTACATCTTTGCTTCACTGACTACACAGAGACTTCTAATAAAGTAAGACATATCAACATAACGAAGATGCTTACATATCTACGAATTAACGGGAAAGACTTTAGACTTACAACAACAACAAAATATATATTTGATTAACCGCAAGCTACCAAAAAGATTGCTAATGAAGTCGGTCAGTTAAGAGAGGCCTATTAAGAGAGGTTAACGACAGAGATGTGTAGTGGCTTAAACATTTTACCCCTATACAATGAACATTTTTGTTAGAACGTTAGGAAATATGAGAGGAAACGCTATTGGGTGACATAACATTAGATATGCAGATGAAACAGTACTCATTGCAGACAATGAACAGGATCTGCAACACTTAGTAGATGCGGTTATAGTACACATTGAACAACTAGGATTAGAATTAAATTGTAAGAAGGCACAGATTATGGTAGTCTCTGAGACTACCATAATGTGATATACGTGTTAAAGGAATATTCTTAAACAAATTAATTGGTACAACTGTCTCAGGACAGACATTGCATCTGAAGGGAGATGCCTTGAAGAGATTAGAACAAGAATCGTCATGGCGAAGGGAGCCTTTTGAAAGATGGAAAACATACTGATCAATAAAAGATGTCAATTGCAACGATACAAAGAGTGTTAAAGTGCTACATAGAACCTGTACTCTTGTATGGATGTGAAATATGGACAAGCTGAAAAACATCTAATGGCAGTGGAAATGTGGTTTCTGAGTAAATTACAAGGACTTGCAAAAAAAAAAAAAAACTGTTTAGAGAAATTAGGCATAGAAAGTAAAATTAGTTTTTGGACGTTATGAGCAGAAATAAACTAGAGAACCTGGTGACAACTGGCAAGACTGAGGGGAAAATAACAAAGGTAAGGCAGTGAAGTAAATAATAATAATAATAATAATAATAATAATAATAATAATAATAATAATAATAATAATAATAATAATAGAGTGCATTTGTATAACGATAGCAAGGCAACAAAGAACATTGTTAAATCATGATGCAGAAGTGCTATTTGACAAAACTCTATTGAAATGTGGTGCTGCCGGGGAATGTTCTGAATCCTAGTGGATTCCAAGAAGACCAACCAACAATAGTCACGGCGGGCGAATTCCTAAACACGGATTAGCTCTAGCAAGATGTCATGACATTAGCCATATATTGATCACATTGCTAAGAAAACCAGTTAACCCCTGCATATTCTAGCTGGCTGTGATTTTCTAGGCAAGTTTAGACTGCTTCCGTGTCTGTTGACGTTTAAGGTTGTTTTTTTCTTTTTGTATTTTTTTTTTCAAGCGCTCGCTCGCATTGAACTCAAACGTAGTCCATACACGTGTTACTACTTCTAGTGCACTCATCTGATCTGTGCATGTGGATTAGTTTTCCTATTACTATTGTCCCTCGGTATTTACTCGGTGTGCCTGACCAGGTCTTGAAGAGTCTGTCACAAAAGTCACGCCGTTTTGAAACTTTCTACTCCACTCATACACTTGCTGGACTGACAGGCATGCAATACCATACTGGATCTTTATTCGCCGATGAATTTCCATATGTTTCAGCCTTTCATTGATAACAGAAATGGGATAACAGAACGCTGCGCCTCTGTGGGCATTTCATTATGTTGTCACCGTATTCGTCTGCATCGTGATGTCACTGCGTAACACTCTTGACAACCGTAACAACAACATTGACAGGTTACAATACATTGGCTTGGTTATTGTAATTTATATCACACTTTAAATGCTTTCATTTGAAGTCCTCTCGTATTTCATTTTAAGACATCCATGTATCATATTATAACCTAGCTAAGACAGCCGACTTCCGAGCACAAGCTTCAATAGCTGTCTACCCACCTTATTATCTTTAAGATGCTGTTCATTTCATTGATCTCTTTTCTGCCCGTCTCACTCCTTCCATTTTGCGATAACCCCACATCTCAAAAATTTCCAAGAGTTTTAATCTATTTTTTTTCTTCCCTGTTGGGGCTAGCATACATGTTTCAGAGCCGCGTAACGCCACGAGCCAGATGCGTGCATTGGTTATTTTTGTTTATTTTCCCCCACAGGTCAATATTGATGCTACTTGATGATAGAAATATTCATGTCTCCCAAATATGTATTTTTGGCTGCAGCGATCCTAGATCTGATTTCTGTCTCATCGCGAGCGTCCGTTCTAATGGCGAGGCTCGGAGGGTGAACTGTCTGCGTTGGTTCAATGATCTTTCGTTTCAAGCTATTATTTGTGTTTAGGGGAACTGTTACAGACAGTTGAAAGTTACAGAGAACTGAGAATTACAGACAACTGAAAGTTACCGACAGTTGAAAGTTACAGAGAACTGAGAATTACAGACAACTGAAAGTTACCGACAGTTGAAAGTTACCGACAGTTGAAAGTTACAGACACTTGAAAGGTACATATAGTTGAAAGTTACAGACATTTGAAAGGTGCATACAGTTGAAAGCTATATACAGTTGAAGATATACATACAGTTGAAAGTTACAGACAGTTGAAAGTTACAGACAGTTGAAAGTTACAGACAGTTGAAAGTTACAGACAGTTGAAAGTTACAGACAGTTGAAAGTTACAGACAGTTGAAAGTTAGATACAGTCAACATTTACAGACAACTGAAAATTGCAGACAGCTGCAAGTTACAGACAATTGAGCGATCAAGATTTTCAGTGTCAGCGAGACATAAAGATAGAAATAAGTTCAAACTGCAGACTACTGAACAGATCCAACACGTGCGCATACATCACACACACACACACACACACACACACACACAAATTAAAATACACACACTACACACACGCACACACTACTGTGTGTCTGTGTGTGTGTTTCTAATGTGTGTGTGTGTGTGTGTCTGTCTGTCTCTGTGTGTATGTGTGTGTGTGTGTGTGTGCGTGTCTCTGTGTGTGGGCATGCGCGTGCGCGTATGTGGTGTCTGTGGTCATATAACTGGATAATTAGAACAGAGGCAACGGGAAAATTCGCGACAGCTGGCAAGATCCGCGGCACAGGTTGTAGGGGCAGACAGAGAGAAAACCAGACTGGATGGTCAAAGACGTTGACACAAAGGAATATCATCGGCAAACCTGATCTAGAACAGGATTGACTGAGAGAGAAACCAGGCAGGATGGTCAAAGACATTGGCATAGAGGAATATCATCGGCACAGCTGATCTAGAACACCACTGACAGAGATCTATAAGGGACGCGAACCTCAACGCTACTCTTCGCAGCAAGTAGTGATGAAACACATACACAGCGATGACATAATGGGTTATTGTCTTGCTGACCAGGACTCTGATCTGGGTTCTATCTCAGCTATAGCTGTGTTATTGTTTAAGACAAGTACAGCCTGGGGATGATCCGGCCTCATCAGATCTTTACAGGCGCCTGGGGGACCAGGTGGAGAAAGCGGTGGAACAGACTGAGAACCAGTATGTGGAGAGAATTATATGGCAGGGGAATCGGCATGGGTTCTGGATGAATCTCAAAGCTGAGAGGGAAAACCAAGAGAACTTTCAATCAGATGGCAGTTGGAACGACTAGCAGTATGGCTCTTCGCTGGCTGTTGAACGAGGGGACGGAGCGAGTGTTGGAATGTCCTGAGTGCAGTAATGTCAGTTCTTAGCTCATCTGAACTCAACTCAAAATCAGTACGGAGACTCAAACATCAGCAGTTTTGTGACGATAATAAAACCTCGAGCTATTGTGATGAACATGTCAACCAGTAATTAAATTGAGACGTCAAATGACGGCATTAAAAATGCACTGCAGAAACGCGGTAAGGACATCAAAGTGCATACAGCTGTTGAAAGGGAAAAACTGTCCGTCAAACTGTCATTTACTGCCTATATAGTACCTTGCGGTGTATGGCGGGATGGGGGGGGGGGGTGTCTTCAGCCTGAAAAATTAAGACTGCCTGGCTACAGCAGCCGCCGCGCTGAGCAGATTAGGGTTTTCTTTTTGCCCCGACATAAAAAATCCACACCTTACGAGGATTCGAACCAGGGTCTCCCGAAGGAGAATCCGGCACTCTGGCCACTCGGCTATACATTCTGCTGGGTGGTGTATTGGTGCACTATCAGGCAGATGTGGCCAGGGCCCTTTAGATATCATCATCCAGTGTCTTGAGGCTGGCGTGGGCGATCATACCTCACCATAAATTGCGATCCTCGAGCGCATGGATCAGTTCATGTGTTGTCTCCCTTCCGTGCCATGGCACAAAACTGTCAAGAATTTTCTCACGATGTCTTCCTTTATCTCTCGTTACATTAATCTGTCCCGTTGTCACAACATGTTGCGGTATTTGTCTTTTTGCAATGTGACCAAAGAAATGATGACAGCTTCTTTCTGATGTTTGTGATATAAGTTGTCTTTGCAAGTTTGCCTCCCTCAAAATGTCCACATTGCTCATTTTGGCTGTCCTCTGAATTTGCATCATTGGTATTACGTGAATAGTGTGAGAGAACAGATAACCCATCATGGCCTGGAGATAATAGTGCGGCAAGCAGTGACCAGGTGATGTGTCCGACGCTCGGTACTACAAAGAAAGGCCAGACGGAAACATAATCAGACCGGAACTGGCACCACAAGTATAGGGACTTTTCGATGGTTTATTGAAGACGAGGACGGAGCGAGTATGGGAATGTCCCGAGTGTTGTAATGTCGGTTGTTGACTCAAATAAACTATACATTCCGCGCAAGGCTTAATTAGTACACGAAGATGAGAAGATAATAAATTCTGTTGCAGATACTGTTTAGAGAAGTTGTCAAATTAACATCCTAGCCGCTAAGTCAACGGCGTTCCCCAACTCACCACAAGTCGTATTAGGTATGGTAAACAAGTTCTCATTTTTCAGACCGGTTTCTTCTATAATTGAACATCGATGTCTTTCATAATTTAAAACCAGTTTCTTCCTTAACTTACAACCGGTTTCTTCCATACTTAACAGCGGTTTCTTCCATACTTAAAACCGATGGCTTCCATAACTTAAAACCGATGGCTTCCATACATAAAACCGATGGCTTCCATACTTAAAACCGATGTCTTCCATACTTAAAACCGGTTTCTGACATAACTTAAAACCGGTTTCTTCTATAACTTACAACCGGTTTCTTCCATACTTACAACCGATGGCTTCCATACTTAAAACCGATGGCTTCCATAACGTAAAACCGGTTTCTTCCATACATAAAACCAGTTTCTTTCATAACGTAAAACCGATTCCTTCCATAAACTTAAAACCGGTTTCTTCCATAGCTGAACACCGTTTTCTTCCATACTTAAAGCCGATGTCTTCCATACTTAAAACCGATGTCTTCCATAGTTTAAAACCGGTTTCTTCTATAACTTAACACCGTTTTCTTCCATTACTTAAAACCGATGGCTTCCATAACTTAAAACCGACTTCTCCCATACTTAAAACCTGTGTCTTCCATATATGTATACCGATATCTTCCTGAACTGAAAACTGGTTTCGTCACTTTCAGTCGGTGTCTTTCCTTTTCCCCCTTAGCTGGATTCCTTCCTAAATAAAACTTAACTTAAACACGGTGCAATTCTCTTAATTAGCATCGTTTATTTTTACCTTACTCAAAACCCTTCTTCCCTATCTGAACACCGACGTCTTTCCCAACTTAAAACCGATTTCGTCTCTTACTCAAAACCAATATCTTCCCTAACTGAACACTACTTCGTTCCTTAACTTAATAACAGATTCTTCGATAAGTTAAACGGTATCTCTTCCTTAATTAAAATCCTGATTCTTCGATAAGTTAAACCGTATTTCTCCCTTAATTTAAAACCGATTTCGTATTATTTCTTTAACTTACGCAATCTCCTTGCTAACTGAAGCCAGTCTCTATCCTAACTTAAAACTAGTGTCTTTCATCCCTAATTTAAAACCAGTTTCTTCACTAGCTGAAAACCGCTTCTGTCATCACAAACTTACAGACAACACGGTTAAAAAAAGATTTTTATATTGAATTAACGCCAAATTCAGTATGGAACTAGACACAATTAGATACCAAAAGTCAACCAGCTATCGAGTCCGCTAACTCGGGAAGAATAACAACAATCGAATATGTCTTATGTGGTACGCGTTCTATTCGAGTTCTATATAACACTTTAAGTGGGGGAGGGGAGGGGCGCGCACATTCACAAACATTCCAAAAGTGCTAACACATATGCATTAGAAATAAATCATTGCCTCTTGAAAATGAAAACAAAAAGACATGTGCTGTCTACTCTCGTCCTCGTAGAGAAATACAACTTTGAATCCTCCCAAACTTAGATTGCTTGACTCCCAGGGGCGAGTTTCAGACTTAGAAACACTCAGATCCACAGGATTCCCAGCTCTGTACTAATTTACACTGCGAGCTGCCGAGTCGAGCACGGGACAAAAAGGACACATTTCAGAGCACATGGTGGGACCGTAAGCTGCAGAGGTGAGGGGACAAGGAACACAGAGTACAGAAATCCTGGACTGCTGTTTGAGTAGGACATGCAAACACGAACCTCAATGCCCTGTGCAAATCTAAGGATCGCCTCAAATGCGATAGAGCAAATATAACTGCATGAAGAGCAGTGACCCACTTTCAACAGTAAAAGGAAAGAGTTGTTTCTGTTCTTTTCCCATACATATTTTTTTTTTCCTTTAAAGTTTGACATTTGTATGGAATGAAACGTTAAAAACACGAATTGCATTTTTTTGCGGAACAAACTAGCGAGGATACAACAATAATGAAGTATACACAAATAAATATAGTATGAAGTATAAACAAAAACTGAATAGCCGTAATAACTCTATGGTTAGTCGGTCTGTCAGCAGGCGCGGTGTTTGTGGGTTCAAATTCCATTAGAGAGATAGAACGAACGAACGAACGAACGAACGTACACACTTTATTTTCAAAGGGTTAAGAATTGGGCACGCAGGCCCGCCTGACATTTTGTCCTTCTTCTCTCTTTCCTCCAATGCATTGCTTCATTCAACATCACATATGAAACTAATTTTAGACAACAGAGAGAGAGAGAGAGAGAGAGAGAGAGAGAGAGAGAGAGAGAGAGAGAGAGATTATGAGGTGGGGAGGAGAGAGGGTTATTATTGATCTGTGCTCTAATGAAGGTGCAGCCTAAAACAGGTACCCTGAACTGTTTTGGGAAGTAAAGGCTATCATTGTGATACAGACAACATCATAGATCAAGCACCGATTGGTCTAAACAATATGGAGTTAACATCATTAACCGAATTCTTCGCGAAAAGGAGCTGTGTACGTTTACTTGTTGGTTGGCTGGTTGTTTGGTTAGTAGGTTGTTTGGTTGGTTTGATAGTTGGATGATTGGTTTTTTAATTGGTTGGTTGTGGTTGCTTGTTCATTCGTTCATCATGTCCCATGCCGATAAGCGTAGGTGGTCATTTGTCGCCATCTCACTCGATCACCAGAGTCGTGGATCAGCTACGTGTTCTTGTCTTGACCGTGCCACGTCGCTAAGCCATCCAGGTGTTTACTTCTCTGCCTTCCGCTTGTTCTCTTCCCGTCGATCTTGCCGGTTGTCACGAAGTTCTCCAATTTATTTCTCATAAAGTGACCAAAGAATGTTGACTGTCTACGTTTAATTTCTCTAATCAGTGTACGATTTTCATTTGTTTCTTGTAGGGCTTGGTCATTGGTTTTTCTGTCTGCCCATGGTACTCTTTGCATTTCCCTCAGAAACCACATTTCCACAGCCATCAGATGTTTTTCAGCTTGTCTGCCCAATTTCCACGTTTCACATCCATACAAAAGTGCAGATTCTATGTACATTATCACCTCAACACTCATTTTCTCGTTCCAATCGACATCTTTTTATTGGTCAGTATAGTATATTTTTAAATCTTGCAGAAGGCTACCTTCGCCATGGCAATTCTTGTTCTAATCTCTTCAAGGCATCTCCCATCAGATGTTATGACTGTTCTGATGTTGCTCATTACAGTGACTATATGTGTTAGGAAACGCGGCCAACATATGATACTTCTATGCATCTGATATGATATATAACTATGCAGTGTGCACCAGACAAGAAGCATCGAAATATGACAGGCAATAAATTGTGTAACCTATTATTTATATCTTATGTGTTTACATTAATTAAGGGGACACACTGTTTTGAATTGTGTTTTTTATATAGAAAAATTACTAAGTAACAAAGCTTGAGCAAGTCAACACAATGTATAGACTGCAAACCAATCAAATATAGAGGTTCTAGAAAAACTGGAATGAAAAGAGAGTTTATGAAAGAAATAAAAATGAGGCAAGTGAAATATTTCGGCCACATTAAAAGACATAACACTCTTATAAAATCTATACTGGAGAGTAGGGTTGAAGTCAAGCGAGCAGCAGGTAGACAATGATACAAGTGGGAAGATAACATCAAGAGATGGACGAACACCAATCTGACAGAATGTACATTCAGGGTGAGAGATAGACAGTGTTGGAGATCCATTACAGTTAACCGTCATTGTGGTGACGGCACCTAATTGATTGATAGACTGCAAGAAACAAAACGCCTTCTCGTGTGTAGATAAACATTGTGAACAGACAAGCAAATGCCAATCCCTGTTTCTAATCTCAGCGGGTAAACACACCAGACTGTTCAAACAGTCGAAGACAGACCTCCACGAGTTGTCAGATGTAAATGATAGAACCCCCCTTATCCACACACATGCTTGAGAACTCTTGAGTGGTCGCGGCTTGTGAAACTTTCGAACTAAACCAACCAAGATGTGCTCTACTCTAGGCGGCTGAGTTGTCTGTTGACAACACAAGACCTAACACCAATGCCATATACTGTGTCTAACTGACCTCCCATCTCCTTTCCCACTACCAACAGTCTTTCGAAATGTCTCTCTATCGTAAGCCGGGTGTCCTGCTTCTACTGCTGTCCTGTATAATTGACATATCACTGTCACTGTCATTTACTGTGAATATAGTACCTTTCGGTGTATGGCGGGAGGGTCTTGAACCTGAGGAATTAAGGCCGCCTGGCTAGTGCAGTCGCCACGAACTGTACAGGTTAGAGTTTTATTTTTGCCCCTGACAAAAAAAAACAAAAAAAAACACACCCACACCTTACCAAGGGTTCGAACCCGGGTCTCCCGACGGATAATTCGGCATTCTAGCCACTAGGGCAGCCGCTCCTCTCACACGGTCCTGTGTAAATCACCTATCACTGTCATGTGTAAATGACCTATCAATGCCCTGTGTAAATGACCTATCAGTGTCCTGTGTAAATGAACTCTCACTGTCCTGTGTAAATCACGTATCACTGTCTTGTGTAAATGAGCTCTCAATGTCTCGTATAAATCACCTATCACTGCCCAGTGTAAATTACCACTCACTGTCCTTGTAAATGACCTGTCACTGTCCTGTGTAAATAACCCATCACTACCCTGTTTAAATGACCCCTCACTACACTGTGTAAATGACCTATCACTGCCCTGTGTAAATGACCTCTCACTGCCCTATATAAATAACCTATCATTGCCCTGTGTAAATGGCATCTCACTGTCCTGTGTAAATGATATCCCACTGTCCTGTGTAAATGATATCTCACTGTCCTGTGCAAATGATATCTCACTGTTCTGTGTAAATTATATCTCACTGTCCTGTGTAAATGACATCTCACTGTCCTGTGTAAATGACATCTCACTACCCTGTCTAAATGACATCTCATTGTCCTTTGTAAATAACATCTCATTGTCCTGTGTAAATAACACCTCACTGTCCTGTGTAAATGACATCTCATTGTCCTGTGTAAATGACATCTCACTGTCCTGTGTAAATGACACCTCACTGTCCTGTGTAAATGACATCTCACTGTCTTGTGTAAATGATATCTCACGGTCCTGTGTAAATGATATCTCACTGCCCTGTATAAATGACCTACCACTGTCCTGTGTAAATGACCTCTCACTACCCTGTATAAATGACCTATCGCTGCCCTGTGTAAATGATATCTCACTGCCCTGTGTAAATGATATCTCACTGCCCTGTGTAAATGACATCTCACTGTCCTGAGTAAATGACCTATTACTGTCCTGTGTAAATGACCTAATCACGGTCCTGTGTAAATGACCTATCACATCTTGAATCCATTTACGTTCTGATGATCCTCTTCGTCTCCTTCCCGTTACACTTCCTTCCATGATGATTCTTTCTAGACTTTCGTGTTTTTATACATGTCTAAACTACTTCAGTTTCTTCGTTTTAGTTTGTCCTGATAATCATTCTTCTTCCAAACCGAGTTCTTGTTGGATGTATCTGTTTGTTCTCCTTCCTGGTCAGTTAATTGACGATGCTCTTCTGCAACATTTACACACAAAGTCGGATATGAGCTTTTCAACTAATGGCTTCAATATCCATGATCACGCCCACTTGGTGGCGAATTACAAATGAAGTATCGTATTGTTCTATATCTTTCAGCCTTCATCGTTAACATGTTCATGATCTTGACCAGTATCATCTTAATCATCATTATCATATTCATGATCATTATCATCTTTATCATCATGATCATCATTATTATCACGTCATCACCATCATTATCATCATCATCATCATCATCATCATCATCATCATCATCATCATCATCATCATCATCATCATCGTCGTCGTCATCATCATCATCATCATCATCATCATCATCATCATCATAGGTATCATCATCATCATCATCATCATCATCATCATCATCATCATCATCATCATCATCTTCATCATCATCTTCTTCTTCTTCTTCTTCTTCGTCTTCTTCTTCTTCTTCTTCATCCTCTTCATCATCATCATCATCATCAGCATCATCATCTTCATCATCATCATCATCATCATCATCATCATCATCATCATCATCATCATTATCATAATCTTCATCATCATTATCAACTTCATCATCACCATCTTTCACTATTACCGTCAAGCGTCTTGGAGAGAAATAACTGACGTTACAGCGCCAAACTGGTGGCATGGATAGTGTCATTCAGTGTGATTGTACAATGTCTTTGATGTCTTCAATCCCTTTTCTTCTCGGGCGTCTTCTTGTTCGCGTTTAAGATGTTCTTTGATGTAGCGTCAGCGCTGATGGTGTTGCATTCTAACCAGATAACAGACCCAGAACCATCAAAGCTCCTGCCTTTCAACATATGTGGCACAAGGTGTTGATCCCACTGTCTGTCTGATAACATTATTTACTACTCGGTCTCGGATAGTTAAGCTGGCAGATCTCTTCAAGCATCTCATCTCACAGGTGTTGATTTTTGCGTAAGTGTGATTTAGATAATATCCAATTTTGACATTGGTAGCATAGTGCAGGTGTGAATATGGTATTTATTATCTTTCATGTTGACGATATAGATATATTTGGATGTTTCAGCATGGGTAATCGCTGATTTATAAGAGCATTTGCTTTTTGACATTTGATTTCGACTTTTCTCTAATTATCTTATGGGATCATCCTTCCAAGATATTTTATATTAACTAAGCATCCTGCATCCCTTTTGTATCAGAACTAATCAATTTGCGACCTTTTATTTATTACAGGCAAGCCATCTGAGATCCCTTCTTTTTATCATTACCAGGCAAATTGCAACCCTTTTAAATTACATTTGATCATAGCCAAGCATCCTGTTATCCATGTTTATCATAGCCAAGCAACCTAATATGCATTTGTTATCATAGCCAAACAACCTGCTATCCATTTGTTATCATAGCAAAGCAACCTGTTATCCATTTGTATCACAGCCAAGCAACCTGTGTCTCATGTTTACCATAGCCCAGCAGTTAGCTGCATACCCTTTACAGAACGTCGCAGTCAACCCCAATCTTCTTTGGATGTTTGTGATTTCACGGCTCGGTCTCTTTGCGCTTAACGACCTATCGAAAGCGTCGTATAAAGCACTAACTCCGTAGCTCCAGCGACCACCCCCTGTCGTCTCAGCAGTTAGGAATCGAACCTCCACCTTTCGGAGCGCGAGGCATGCAGCTTAATCACTTCACCACGAAGACGCCTCCCCTTATCTTCGATGCTGTGATGTCATAAAATGTCAACCGTATTTAGTCTTCATTGTCAACGATATTCTGATAACTTTATTTTGTTGTTATAACATTTAAGTTTAAAAGCCTGCACTTTCTGTGTTTGTTTTTTTTTTTCAATAATTGCGAAACAGTCCATGACTCACATCTTTGTCTGTTGCCACGGGAAAGAAGAACTTTCCCAACAAGTGTACTTTAATTTGTTTACCGACGTTTTGCCATAGGTTCTTAATACTGTTTACCCTAGATACTGCCGTGGCCATTCAGTGGCTGACTTCTTTGGAATAATCTCCATTATTGATGGTTATACAGGGAAGAAACATGTTCAAAGTTTATGACATTTTCCAATGTTTTTATTGGTGATTGTGATATTTGATTGGCTTGTACTGTTGTCTGTGAACATTATTTCTGTATCTTTCTGTATTCTGTGTGGGTGATGTGTGTGTGTGTGTGTGTGTGTGTGTGTGTGTGCTTGTGTGTACGTGTGTGTGTGTGTGTGTGTGCGCGCGCGCTTTGTATGTTCAGTTTGGTTTTCATTACCTCTTTTGGCAGACCTCATTGTTATATTTTTGAACGCCAATTAATTTTCGCGCGATGGGAATTTAAGAAAACAAAACAAACAAACACTTTCAGTCCCCAGTTACGATTGATATATCATAGGTCCCTCTCCCTGAATCCCAACCAATGTGTTCTTTAACTTTTTACACGTTTGGTCGGAGCATACTAAAAACATCTGACTTTTCCATTATTCACTTCCGCTATGTGTATATAGTTACATCTTAAGAGATTGGAGGGGGCGGAGATGCGGTTTCTGAGACAAATGTTGGGAATCCGTTGGATGGATAATGCAGTCAACAATTATTACAGTGCAACCAACAATTACTGCTATGCAACCAACAATAATTACAGTGCAAACAAAAATTACTACAGTGCAACCAACAATTATTAAAGTGTAACGAACAATTATTACAGTTAACCAACAATTACTGCAGTGCAACCAACAAGTATTGCAGTGCAACCAACAATTATTGCAGTGCAACCAACAGTTATTGCAGTGCAACAAACAACTATTGCAGTGCAATCAACTATAATAGCAGCGCAACCAACTTTTATTGCACTACAACCAGAAATTATTGCTGTGCAATCAACAATTATTGCATTGCAACCAACAAGTATTGCAGTGCAACCAACAATTATTGCACTGCAATCAGCAATTACTGCAGTGAAACCAACAATTATTACAGTGCAACCAACAATTACTCTAGTGCAATCAACAATGACTGCACAGATGAAGATAGTAACAGAAGAACATTATATACAACAATAAGAAAGAGACCAAATTGACGTGGAGAAGGCCTTAGGTTCGTACCGGAATACGATCAGTGTCGCCAGTAGTTGGTTGTGCTCAATCTTTAAATCTCAAATCCAGAAACAACCGAATACAACAATAAGAAAGAGACAAAAAGTGTTCTTTGATCATACAAACAGAAGAGAGACCTTTGTGAACATCGTGACGGCTGGAGAGATCTGCGGTATCAGAGACAGAGGCGACCAGGAAGAAATGATGCTTGATGAACTACGACGACGGTATGGAGGAATATCATCACCGGCCAGCTGGGTTAAAGTGTTGACTTCTCGTCCTTGACTTGAGGACTGAAATTATAAGTACTTCAGAAGTCGCAGCGGGTTCACCTGATGGCGAGGGACACTGGTAATAGGAAAAGCTGATCCACATGTCAAAATCAGTCCAGTGCACTAGAAATGGTAGCACGTGCTGGATCCCCTTGGGTTCAAGAGAGCGAACGAAAAGAAAAAAAGAATAACAACCCAAGCCTTACAATATAAGAACCGCTCGTGCTCTTTACAATTTTCAAAATGTAAGACCTACACAGTGCAGCCGCCGATGCTCCTTTATATAAACGCAAGACTTACATATCACAACCGTTCACGCCATGTTATACTTTATAAACGCAAGCTCTACACAAAACAGTCGGTTTACTACTTTAGACTGTCAAAACGCGTGACTTACATATTACAACCGTTTATACTATTTAGACGTCCTAAACGCAAGTCCTACACATTACTACCGCATATAATGAATTGTATTCTATAAATGCAAGTCCTACACACAAAACTTGACTATACTAATTTATATTACATAAACACAAAAAGTTATTAAACACAATCGTCAAAATAGCTTTATATTCCATAAACACAATATCAACACACTACTGTCTATGCAATTTTATATTCTATAAATGCAAGACCTACATAACATAACCGTCTATATTTCTTTATATTGTATAAATTTAAAACTTACACAACAGTATATACTAAATTATATTCAATAAACGAACTCATACACTTGAATATAAACGAAACGCGGCTTTTAAACGATTTTAAACCAAACCAACGGAATATTATGTAAGGTATTACACTGGTATACAAAATGCCCAACATTCTTGGGAATATAAACACTAGTCTAATACAGATGTTTTTATAACAGCTATGGCCTTTTGGAAAGCAATGGCATAATATTAAACGTAAACATTGGCTAGTAAATCAAAACAGCCGAGATGTTGGGGCTGCATGCAACGACATGCAAAGGACATGTGACCAACATTTGACTGTTAATATGTAAACGCAAAACTCCTTGTATACTGTCTAATGATAATAACTCGTCCAAACTACATTAAAATATAAGCGCAGTCTATCAGAAATCTTTAACCTAGCGCAAGCCATCAAGATGCAGTCGAAAATAACGGAAAATAACGACAAAGAGAACACTGAACAAAGTCCGGTTCTGGTACACCACAAAACAAAGTGCATTATAAAGCCGAAGGATATCCTTTTATTACAACGCTTCTAATGAACATCAAAGAAAACTGTTAGAACTACGAAGATATCCACCGGCTTATAGAAGCTTTGAAAATACTGGCTTGTCGCTGTAACGTATATTCGTTGCCAGCAATATACAGTATACGTTTTCGGATGTCCGTCGCAGCCTTGAATGATGAAACATCTAGTGCTGAGTTGGAGTGTTAATCCTTAGTCAAGCTGTGCTGTGAAACATATGGGCAAATATGGGCAACTTTGATTCAAATCTCGCTCGTTTCACTACCGATCATCTTAATAGGATAAAATAAATCATTAACCGAGCAGAATGCCGATAACTGCTAGCCCACCCAGACGTGTACAATCGTGTGCGATTGGTTCATGAGATACATCTATGTATTTATATAAACTCTAAAATAAGGACACTATCAGTGTTTAATGCTAATGGTTGTTAAAACCTGGCGCAGATGTTGATGGTGTCCGAAAATGTAACTGAAGATGTTGACTCCGTCGACACAGGAAGTTAGAAAATCCGCAAACAATGTATGTATAGAATGACCACTGATCTGCAAATATCCCTATGTCGTCATAATTCTGCCCCGTTAGATAATCGCATTGAATCTTACAAACGACGTGTCACGTCTACAATCTACCATCTGTTACCAGCAACAGGACTTCAGCACTGACTCGTCTGCTTCGTTTTATAATAGGGACGTAGCTACACCTACGTCACTACCCGTCCGTTCACAAGGGAGCTTTAAGTTAACAGAGGTTGGTATGTTTAACATGCGCTGTCAGAATCTCCCTCTACCACTCTGTGTATCTCCCCTGTCTCAGCGTTACCAAACATATGATAGAACCCAATCTCCCGGTCTAAAACCGACGCTGCTATGTGTTTTGGTACTCTTTTCCCGTTTCCATTAGTGAATCTATCGAACCCGTCACATTTGCGTAATGAATCCTACCGGCCCGGTTTCATGCCTTTGTTCCCGTCTAAACAAGCCTCCTTGCACATCGCCACCACCCCTGGCACTTTCTCAAGCTTCGCCAACCTGGCATTAAATCGTTTTCTTCATCGATAAATATCTCTATCGCCTCTCGGCCTGTCTTTCTGTCTCTCCGTCCACTCTGCTATTTCTCTTTCGTGCACCGGGCCGCAAGTAAAATATAAAAAAAATAAAAAAAAATAGCACGTCATGTTTGCTATCAGGGTACGTTTCTATTTGCTCTTTCGGCGAGGTATAGGCTCTGCGGACACATCCAAAGTTGGACTAGGGAACGCTAAGGGAGGGAGTGAGGGAGTGAGGGAAGAGGCAGGCGTGGAGTTACATTGAGTGAAAGAAAACATTAACTCATATACGTAGGAGAAAAACATCTAGAACAGAAAATAAAAATGACGGAAGCGCGTGCAACACTTGTTCCACAAAAAGGGGTTAACAATTCCGGGGCAAACAAATGCAGGAGTTGGGAGAAAATAGTGGGCAAATATACAAGCACACGGACGATGGGAACGTTCGGACGATGCGGCATAGGGCTAAGATAATGAAAGACCAGGCTGAAGATGAAGTGCCGGCGTCGAGGCCCGGACAAGATGGTGAAGTCGCTGTATTGCCGGCTGGAATAAGACGGGACAGAATTAAGCACTTATCACATGTGAAGACCAGTAGAAGAATGAACAACGGCAATCGATCCGGAGAACGACAGGGCGAGAGGGGGTGGAGGGGGATGATGGGATTTGATTAAGACAAACACCAGAAAGCACTGAATGTGAATTCAGTGTGGGATTCTATACACTGGTGTTATGTGGGGTGTGGGATGCTATGCACTGAGGATGTGTGCGGTGTGGGATTCCATACACTGAGGATGTGTGGGGTGTGGGTTTCTATACACTGGGGATATGTGGGGTGTTGGATTCTCTACACTGGGGTTGTGTGGGATTCTATACACTGTGGGTGTGTGGGTGTCGGATTCTATACACTGGGGATGTGTGGGGTGTGGGATTCTATACACTGGGGGCGTGGAGTGTGGGATTCTTTACACTGGGGTTGTGTGGGGTGTGGGATTCCATACACTGGGGATGTGTGGGGTGTGGGATTCTATACACTGAGGATGTGTGGAGTGTGGGATTATATACACTGGGGATGTGTGGGGTGTGTGATTCTATACACTGGGGATGTATGGGGTGTGGGATTCTATACACTGGGGTAGAGTGAGATTCTATACACTGTGGGTGTGTGGGTGTCGGATTCTATACACTGGGGATGTGTGTGGTGTCAGATTCCATACACTGGGGATGTGTGGAGTTGGGATTTTATACACTGGGGATGTGTGGGGTGTGGGATTACATACACTGTGGATATGTGGGGTGTGAGATTCTATACACTGGGAGTGTGTGGGGTGTGGGATTTTATACACTGGGGATGTGTGGGGTGTGGGATTCTATACACTGGGGTTGTGTGGGGGGGGGGTGGGATTCCATATACTGGGGGTATGTGCGGTGTGGGATTCTGTACACTGGGTGTGTTGGCTTAGGATCCCATACACTGGGGACGTAAATCACAAGTACCTCTGAAGTCGGAGTTGGTTAGCCTAATGGCGAGGGACACTGCTAATAGGGAAAGCTAATCCACACACAAAATTCAGTCCAGCACTATAAGACGTAGTGTGTATGCACTACGCTTGAAATCAAAGGGAGCGAGCGCCACAAAAAAAAAAAAAAGGGTTAAAATATCAATGCAGTAGTTTTCCATAGAAACCCACTTTAATTTGACATATAATACAATATGTCTTCTACTATGTTAACGACTTTTTTGTTATAACTTTAATACATCCCTACTTTCCGTTTTCCTGCATTCATTTTTGTTTGGCTTAACCCTACTTTCTGATTAGTTCAAACCTACCCTTTTGGCGCAGAATCTGTTAATCGCTATTCCTCCGTTGTGCTCCTCAATTTTACTTTTAGATTTCCCAAATGAAATGAGACGCCGCCTCTGTATTCTCCACGTCACGTAAGAAATACCAAGTCGAATGCGAATCCAATCCATCAATATCTGATGTACCGTCCCTCATTGATTCACTGTGAGCCGAAACTAGTCAACAAAATAACTTCTTTTTCTAAAAAGAGAGGGGGGGGGGGGGAAGAGAGAGAGAGAGAGAGAGAGAGAGAGAGAGTATGAATGAGTGAATGATTTAATATTATTATTGTGAGTGTGTATAAGTATGCGTATGTCTGGAAGAGTGTGTGTGTGTGTGGGTGTGTGTGTGTGTGTGTTTGTGTGTGTATGTGTATGTGTATGTGTGTGTGTGTGACTATATGGATATACGACCGTGTGAGCATTTGTGTATTTGCGTGTCTGAAAGTGTGAATGTGTTGATTATGTGTGTGTATGTATGTGTGTGTGTGTGTGCACGCGCGCGCGTGTGTGTATGTGTGTATGTATAAGTAAACTTTTGGTAGTGAGTTTGTGATTGTGAGTATAAGTGTATGCGAGGGAGTGTGTATTTTATTTTTTTTTTATTAATTGGGTGCATAACTGTAAGAGTTTGTGTAAACGGTGTAATTATGTATGCAGGTGAATATGTATGTGTTTATGCATGTGCGTGTGTACGTGTGTCTGACTGCCTGTCTGTTTCATGACATGGTATTATGCATTGTTTATGTTTACACCATTCATTTGATCATGGTTTTTCCCTATGTGAATGTAACATGCACAATAAATAATTATTGAAAGAAATATGGGTTATTGGACAGGCCGAATGTAAGACGGGTCTGCGTGTTCAATGTGTGACCCTTAGAAAACGTTCTTCTTCTTCTTCTTCTTCTTCTTCTTCTTCTTCTTCTTCTTCTTCTTCTTCTTCTTCTTCTTCTTCTTCTTCTTCTTCTTCTTCTTCTTCTTCTTCTTCTTCTTCCACTTCTTCTTCTTCTTCCACTTCTTCTTCTTCTTCTTCTTCTTCTTCTTCTTCTTCTTCTTCTTCTTCTTCTTCTTCTTCTTCTTCTTCCACTTCTTCTTCTTCTTCTTCTTCTTCTTCTTCTTCTTCTTCTTCTTCTTCTTCTTCTTCTTCTTCTTCTTCTTCTTCTTCTTCTTCTTCTTCTTCTTCTTCTTCTTCTTCTTCTTCTTCTTCTTCTTCCTCTTCTTCTTCTTCTTCTTGTCCTCCTCCTCCTCTTCTTCCATCAAGGCAGGAAAATAAATATTGTTATTGCTTACATCTTCTCGTGTAGCATGTGACATTCTTATAATCCAAGTTGTATTTGTTATAGGCCGGTCTCTCTGGCCGAGGGGTTACAACACTTTCTCCGTAATCACGTTTATCACGCAGAGTCTCGTAGCGGGGGAGAACTGGGAGCTGTTCTACCCCCGCTGGTGACTTGCGGGATAACTGAGCCGGCCGCTCAGAAAGCAATGGCAAACTACTGAGCGTAATCTTGCCAAGAAATCAACAGACAGCTGAAAGATGCTGGTGTTGACAGCGATGTCCTGTAAAGGATATGCGAATAATAAATAAAAAAAATCTGTTATAGACGTAGCATGCCCCGTACAGGACGTGTGACCATTGCTATTTGAACGAGAAGCCATTTGACCAGCGTTCCATTGTGTGCAGTTAACCCAGCTCCCGCCGTTAGCGCACAGGCAGATTAAGCGCGAGCGCGACGAACCCCCGACCACGCTCAGCACTCAGCTGTTCGTCGCTGCGACTTTATTCACTGTCCTGTCAATAAAACGTTTCACCACTGAAAGCTGGGGAATGTGGACGACGAAATCGAACACCCTGAACAATATAGAGGTGACCAGATGTTGCAGAATAGTCTAGGGCCTAATTCAAGACGAAGGAGAATTCAGTGCGTGTGGTGACATCTGGGGAATGTCACCTCTGCAACAGTGAGGAGGGGGAGGAGAATACGACGGTGATAGAAGTGATTTAGTGAATTGTACTGTGTGATGTTGGGTATAGTAGATAATGGTGTGTTAATGCGTGTGTAGTACTGTGGTGGAGGAGATTCTAATGCAATTCGCAATCCCGCACACCGCGCTTGAAACACAGGTGTGGGCGATTTGGAAGCAGACTACCGTGCGCTGGTTTTATACAATGGTATGAGTGCTGGTAGTTCAGAAAGCAATGGCAAACTGCTGAACGTAAACTTGCAAAGAAATCAGAAACATCCCCAAAACATAAAAAAATGATGGGTTTTACTGCTACGTCCTGTAAATGATATGCAACTAACTTTTCTATTTTATGTGTGTAGGCGGAATGTATGAACGGGTAGACAGACTGTTTCTCAGACATTTATGTATTCATAATTACATACATTGGTTATAGGGTTAACCTTTCAGGGGTCACTACCTTATATCGTCTTGTATAGAAATACGAGGTTTTGTTAATCTTGCAGACATTTGATTGGCAAAGGAGGAAGAGGAATTTAACGAGGATGACTTGTCCACATGGCATAATCGGCAAAGGATCACAGACTTGATTCAAGACTCTGATGATTGTCTTAGGGCCATTTAGGATCATGTGTATAGTGTGAGAGAACAGATACACCATCATTGCCTGGAGACAGTTGAGTTGAGTTGAACTAAGAACCGACATCACTGCACTCAGGACATTCCCATACGCGCTCCATCCCCTCGTTCAACAGCTAGAGAAGACTCATACTACTAACCGTTCCCGCCGCTATCTGATTAAAAATTATCCATGTCTTCCCTCTCAGTTTTGAGATTCTTCCAGACACCCTGCCGTTCCCCGCGATCTCATTTTTTCCACATACGGGTTCTCAATCTGTGCCTGGAGAGAATGGTGTGGCAAAGAGGGACTAGAGGCCTGGCCGACACTCATTAGTCCGAGGAAAGGCCAGACAAATACATAATAAGATTGCAATCGGTGCTATTAGCATTAGGACTCTTCGCTGCTTGTTGAAAATAAGAGGGTATATTCAAATCCACTTACAGCCCTACGTCGTGTCAGTCTTTCCAAGAAAGGGATTCAGATAAGTACCTTTTATTAGTTTAATATTGTCATAGTGTGTTTCATGTAGGTTTGTGTCGGTTTGTCCTGTGCTGACGAAGGCTTTGGCCGCAACGTCCAATTTGTGTCTTGTAGTCGTGTTTTAGTAAAGCTCACAATCTACTTCTCGTTTTTTGGGTGATTCATTCATTTGTTGCAAATAAGTACGGAGCGCGTATGGGTATGTTCCGAGTATTATGATATTGGTTCTTGACTCATCTCAACTCTGGTATCGTGTGCGATATCGAGCCTTCACCGTAAAAACGCTTATCGGCGCGACACTTGATAATGATGATTAATCTTAGAAATGACGCATAGACACAGAAATGCTCGTAGCTGGTTGTTCTGCTCTCCCGTCGCGTCACCATCGGCATAAAATGGAAGACATGCAGACGACGTGTTTGCGTCCAAGTCTGGAACTATTCCATACCTGATTGGAACGCCATGCCTCCGGAGCGGACAGCAATACAATAGATCAATGAGAGACCAGACCAGACTCCGATGTCAAATTTTGAAGATGGGCTGTCTGGCCGAGAAAATAATGTTGTCTCAAATAGAATAATAGGGGCCGTGAAGAGCCGGACGTATGTAGATCAAGGTCCCAAAACAATTCAACTAAAGTAAACAGGCAGATCCTGTGTGGAAGTTTAATGCACCGCGCTTGGCCGCGAATTTACAATTTCCCGAGGATGCGTCGCTGAAAGAAGTTTGTTTCGCTGTGCATATTAATATGGCTTGGTGTAAATTGGATGTTTACATGGAGGGAATAATACACAAGGAAGGGAACTGGATCTTAGAGAACGGAACTGGGTGTTAGAGGACGCAACTTTGTTAAAGTTGAAGGTTAGCTGAATGTGCTTTAAAAAGACATAACAAACCCCAGTATTTTATATGGCATTTATGATTTTCCAGGCAATTTTTTTTTCTGTCAGTATTTTGCCAAATTCGAATTACCAGATCACCACATATTTCCATGTTTATTTTGTTTAAAATATGTATCTGATTTATTTTATTCCTTCAGTGTCTTGTATACGTGTCAATCAATACATGTTAGTGTTTTTTTTTTTCTCACAATAAACACTCACACACACATATTCACGCACATATACATAACCACTCTCTCACACACACACTCATACACATATACTCACTCACACATACACACACTCAAACACACACTCACTCACACACAGCAACACACACGCACACACACACATACTCACAAACACACACTCACACACACTAATTCACACTCACACACACTCACTCACACACGCACACACACTCAAATACACACTCACACACACAGACAAAATGCTTACCCCTTTGGAGTCTATGTGGTGGGGCTTGCTTTCCATCACTTTAGTTATACTCTCGGGGTCAACGAAGGTCACAAATCCAAAACCCCTGAAAGAGAAACAGTCAAGTCTTAATACCAACAATGGTACCCTACAATTTATAATACCAACATTCGTGCCCTACAATTTATAATACCAACATTCGTGCCCTACAATTTATAATACCAACAATCGTGCCCTACAATTTATAATACCAACATTCGTGCCCTACAATTTATAATACCAACATTCGTGCCCTACAATTTATAATACCAACATTCGTGCCCTACAATTTATAATACCAACATTCGTGCCCTACAATTTATAATACCAACATTCGTGCCCTACAATTTATAATACCAACATTCGTGCCCTACAATTTATAATACCAACATTCGTGCCCTACAATTTATAATACCAACATTCGTGCCCTACAATTTATAATACCAACATTCGTGCCCTACAATTTATAATACCAACATTCGTGCTCTGCAAGTTGTAATACCAACATTGGTGCTCTATAAGCTATAATACCTACATTATTTATTGCATATCCTTTACAGGACATCGCTGTCAACAGCAGCATCTTTCAGCTGTCTGTTGATTTCTTGGCAAGATTACGCTCAGTAGTTTGCCATTGCTTTCTGAGCGACCGTCTCACATACCCCTACGTTGCCAACGCTGTGAGAACAGCCACCGATTCTCACGCAGGTTTCGTTACTCACGAGAATATTCGGGATTACGGAGAAAGGCGTTAACACCTAGGCCAGGGAGACCGGCTATTAATTACTTTTTTCGCATATCCTTTACAGGACATCGCTGTCAACATCAGCATCTTTCAGCTGTCTGTTGATTTCTTGGCAAGATTACGCTCAGTAGTTTGCCATTGCTTTCTGAGCGGCCGGCTCACATTACCGATGTAAGTTACCGATGCGATTCGAACCAATAATACCTACAGTAGTGTTCTAAGAATGTTGATGCATACAAAATTGTTCTACCAGTTTTAACACACATTAGTTCCCTTCAGCACTAGTGCTCTACATTGAATATAATTCTTACAGAAACGTATTAACAATTATGTAGAGGGAAATGACAACAACATATCTATGCAACAAGTGCCCCAGAAGCCGGAGTGGATTCGCCTGATGGCGAGGGACACTGGTATTAGCGAAAGCAAATCCACAAGCACAAATCAGAGAAAATTATATGGACTACGCCTGAGTTCAAAGCGACTGAACGCTATTAAAAGAATGTAATTAAGTGGAAGGCCAAGACACACATCATCATCATCAAGTGCCATGCCTGCTGGCGTAGGTGTTCATATCTCCCCAAAGATCTCGGTATTTGATATTCTGGATCAACCCTGCTGCTGATATTCCTCCATGCCACCGTCTCAATCCATCCAGCATCATTTCTCTTGGTCTGCCACTTCCTTTCTTCCCCTCGATCTTTCCAGTTGTCACGATGTTCTCCAATGCCTCTCTTCTCATCACATGACCATACGAAAGCCGTTTGTCTCTTTCTTATTGTTGTAAATAATGTTCTAGTTTCATTAGCCTCTTTCAGGCAATCGTCGTTAGTTACTCTGGCAGTCCAAGAAATTCGCAACATTCGTCTTAAGAACCACATGACTGTTGCTTCCAAGTTCTTCATAATTAGTTCATTTACATTCCAAGATTCACTGCCATACTGCAAAACACGTTTAAATATCACTTCAGCACTCTCTTTGTAACATTCAATGATAGTGACTGATTGCATAATATACTTTTCATTTTCTTAAATGCAGCTTGCCCTATTCTACTCTAAATCTCTGTTGTGCACCTTCCGTCTCATGTTATAAATCCCTAGGTATTTATCATACTTGACAAATAAAACTGACCATGAATAAATGGCCATAACATGGCAAAACCGAGCTGGTAGACAATATCTGGAGTAGTGCACTCATAGACCATAAACTACAGGGTGCCAACATTTCTCTCTCTCTCTCTCTCTCTCTCTCTCTCTCTCTCTCTCTCTCTCTCTCTCTCTCTCTCTCTCTGGTCTCCGGGGCGAAACGGTAAGAACCGTTTTTCTCGCATTCTGAGGGTTGTTGGTTCGTTGTCGAACTGTGTCGTTCAGATCACCAGTGCACCCCATCCCTTCCCTTTTCCATGAAGACTCGTGAAAGTCATCGTTAGAGAAACGGAATTCGTGCCGTATGCGATGTTCTCTGCAGGCGCCTTGCAGCTCTGTTGGGAGAGACTGACTCAAATGAGGTAAAGCCGGGTGCAGTTAAATCCATCTTCTCGTCTTGAACAGATTTAGTGCCGAAGAAACAGTTGGTTTGGATCAATCAAAAGTGGATGGCGGAAAATGGGAAGTGCGGGTGTGTCACGGTTATAACTTAAAAGTTGATAATATGGTAGTAGATATGTTGTATTATAACATGATGACGACATTTCGGCGATATGTAAGCCCATGACAGATATGGGAAGTCGCTTAAGACAATTAATCATCCCATGGCACTTAATCGGTTACCATTGTAACTTCACCTCCATCACTCGCTGGCCCATTCCTCAATCAATGAGCAATAGAAGCAGCACATGAGCAGCACATATACAAGAACACCCAGAACAATCAAATGCGTTTTAGGCTGCGTGGTCTCGAGGTATGGTGACCGCCTCGAGTGCTGGAGGTCCCAGGTTCATGCCCCGGTGAGGGCCGGGATTTTTTTCACGTGGACTTCTAGTAAACAAAATTTCCCCTGGTCTCTGGGTAGTGAGATCGGACGCCATTGTGTATTGTTGCGCATGTAAAATATCCCTTGGCAGTTGGAAATAGAAAAAGAGTAGCCTCACGGCCCTGCCCGGGCAAAATTTCAAGTTTTAAACCTACTTATAGTATTTCAGGATCCTCGCCGATGCTACGGAGTTCGTGCACTGAGCTGAGATTCTCCGGACCCAGGCTTGAGTTAGGAGTAGAAGGGAGCACTTATGGGTTACACCCGTGTCCCGTGATGTTGATCCGTCAACTAAACTAAACTAAATGACGAATGCGTTCCAGCGGCCATTTCCTTTACGTCTGAGAAGTTTTTAGTGTGTAGGTCTAACGCCATATGTTTATGGACCCCTCGCATCCCCATGGGTAATTTGATCAGCACCATGACAGCCGCCTTTATTTCTTAGAACATCTCCTGGTACCGATTTTAGTCTAGATTGGCCCGAGGGACCAGTTAGTTGGTGACATATCCTTTACAGGACGTCGCAGTCAACCCATATATTTTGGCTGTGTATGATTTCTTGGCAAGTTTACGTTAAGTAGTTTAATATTACTTTGTGAACGATAGGCGCTCATACCATTTTATATAAACCAACGCAAGGATGTCTGCTGCCAAATCGCCCGCAGCTGTGTCTCGAAAGCGGTTTGCGAAATTACGAATTGCGCCCGTTACTATTTCGCCGCAGAGCCAGGGATCAGATCTGTTAAACAATATGGTTTATTCCCTCCTTGGTAGGGGATCGAACACCCAATATAATGACCGACAAGTTAATGCGATAGCAACTGTACTATTGTGACCTTCATTGTTTTTAAAGTTACAAAGCTCTTGCTCGCTTTGAACTCAAGCGTAGTTAATACACACTACTTCTAATAGTACTGGGTTGAATTTTGCGTGTGGGTTATCTTTTTCTATTACCAGTGTCCCTCGCCATCAGGCGAAACCACTCCGACTTCAGAGGCACTTGTAGTTTACGTCCCCAAGTCAAGGACGAGAAGTCAGCATTTTAGTCCAACGTGGGGTTGAACCAATGGGGTTGAACCCTGTACTTCGTCATCAGCACATCAGATGTTTAAAAACGCGGGTTCTTATCCATTCGGCCATGCTGACCTTCTAACCACTTATTTTAATATAGAAAAAACAACAAATGAAGAACTAAATACCCCACACACAATTCCATTCATTGACCGAATCCAGGCCAGCCTATACTTGCAATTACCGCCTCATATCTCAGTTTGTCATAAATCATAGCGATCAGCGTATTAATTTCTGCACAAACAAATCTCTGAAAGTAGTGCCATGTCCAGTGCTTTCGCCACAGACCCGGAACAAACAGATAGTCCCACAGAGTCCCCCCAGTGCAGACGTTCACCATTCACACAACCACAACAAGCAGTGGGGTAATCGAACATTCACCGCTCCATTGATCAGTGCACGAATTACCAATAGCCAGAAGTGAATAATTGATAGTTCAGAGTGGGTTACCCCCAAAGAATGAACAATTTTCCCCCTAGTGTTTTATGACAGCAATTAGCTATTGGCTGTGCAGACGTGACATGGGAAATTGGACTGCTAAGTTTTGCCAGAGTTTGGTCTTTATAATCAGAGCTGATGTGATACAGTACTCTCTGGGAATCAGTTTATAGCATAATAAATAAATGTATAAATGCATGTGGTGTAAATAGTGTAGTTGAGCGGGGATTTCCCGTACACCAACTTCTTGTTGTTGTTGTTGTTATTGTTATTGTTGTTGTTGTTGTTGTTGTTGTTGTTGTTGTTGTTCTTCTTCTTCTTCTTCTTCTTCTTCTTCTTCTTCTTCTTCTTCTTCTTCTTCTTCTTCTTCTTCTTCTTCTTCTTCTTCTTCTTCTTCTTCTTCTTCCCTATTACTTTTTTCCGCATATCCTGTTTACAGGACATCGCAGTCAACATCAGCACTGCTGTTGTTGATGTCCTGGCAAGTTTACGTTCAGTAGTTTGAATCCCTTACATGACGTTGCTGTCAACACCAGCATTTTCCAGCTGCTGTTGATGTACTAGGCAAGATTACGCTCAGTAGTTTGCCATTGCTTTCTGAGCGACCGTCTCACATACCCCGTACGTTGCCAACGCTGCGAGAACCGCCAACGATTCTCGCGCAGGTTTCGTTACTCACGAGAATATTCGGGATTACGGAGAAAGGCGTTAACACCTAGGCCAGGGAGACCGGCTAGTAATTACTTTTTTTTTTCTCATTTGTCAACATTTGTCAACATCAGCATCTTTCAGCTCTGATTGATGATTTCTTGGCAAGATTACGCTCAGTAGTTTGCCATTGCTTTCTAAGCGACCGGCTCACATACCCCGTAATTTACCGACGCGGAGAGAACCGCTACCGATTCTTGCGCACGTAACGTTACTCACGAGAGTATACAGGATTACGAAGAAAGTCGTGTAACTCCTGGCCCAGGGAGACTTAATTATTACACCTGCCAAATTAAATCGTACACTAGCCACACGGGTTCCCCTGGTTATGTACAAAAAGGGAAATAACTTATCTACACCCATGCAACTACGAGTAGTTTACTCCTTCCCCGTCAGCTTTGATTCCCGTTGTATCGATCCAGTCTGCACATAGTAAGCCTATTACAGCTCATTTTCGCTGCATTGTATACCCGTGCCTAAGGAACAATTATCGCAGGGTAAATATGAAAGACGATAACCACTTAACAGCACATCGTTTAAAGTGTTGCTGTTTAAAAGACTTTGGTTTGGTGGAAGCGAATACGTGATCTCGGCTGACCTAAATTACTTGACTTTTTTTTTTTTTTAAATTTAAATTTATAATAATAATATTTATACTAGGACGCTCAGGCTGTCAGGAAGAGAGTATTGAAATGTTATATGGAATCTGTTCTAGTATATGGTATGTTTGTTTTAGCATTGGCTCGTTTCGACCCCAAGCTTAGCCCATACACACATTACTACTTCTACTTCCATGGACTGATGAGGCAATTGTAATTCACGTGCCTATGTCAAGGACGAGAAGTCAACATTTTATTCCAGCTGACCGGTGTGTGTGTGGGGGGGGGGGGAAGGGGGGTTGAACCCACTACCTCGGCATCAGCGCATCGGAAGTTTAAGAGCGAGGGCTATTATACATCCGACCATGCTGACCGTCCTGTATGGTAGTTTTGGAATGTAAACGACCAAATTAAGAAGAACTTCAACGCAACGTTTTCCCGTTGTGAGTTTGAATAGTGAAGACAATATATTGCATAATTTATATTTTGCATATGTGGCTATATTCCGTCAGGCGAATACTGCAAAAATAGATTTTGTCAGTGCTTTTCATTACAAATAACCAACAGTTGCTAAGATAGGCGGAGGAATCTGCTATACACTCGAGTCAACCAAAATTGTGTAAGCAATAAAGAAATCCATCCATCCATCATGTGCCATGCCGATAAGCGTGGGCGGTCATGACTCGCTATTTCACTCGATCTCCAGAGTCGTAGATTAGCTCAGTGTTCCTGCCTCGACCATGCAAAGTAATCAAGCCATCCAGGTAGTTACTTCTCTGTCTTCCCTTTTTTTCTCCTTCCCTCGATCTTGCCAGTTGTCACCAAGTTCTCCAATTAATCTCTTCTCATAACATGTCCAAAAAATTTTGACTGTCAACGTCTAATTTCTCTAATCAATTTACGAATTTCATTTGTTTCTTGTAGTACTTGGTCATTGGTTTTTCTGTCTGTCCATGGTATTCTTTGCATTCTCCTCAGAAACCACATTTCTGCAGCCATCAGATGTTTTTCAGCTTGACTGCTCTTGTCCAATCTTCACATCCATACAAAAGTACTGGCTCTATGTATCCCCTCAACACTCTTTTTATCGTTTCAGTTGACATCTTTTTATTGGTCAGTATGTTTTTCATCTTGCTAAAGGCTACTTTCGCCATGGAGATTCTTGTTCTAATCTCTTCAAGGCATCTCCCATCAGATGTTATGACTGTTCCGAAATAATTGTACCGATTCACTTGTTGAAGAATATTCCCATTTACTTGTATATTACATTGTGGTACTTCGTTCTTCCTAGTGACGACGATAATCTGTGTCGTTTTACATTTTAATTCTAACCCTCGTTGTTCACTGTGTACAACAACCGTATCTACTAATTGTTGCAGATCCTGCTCATTGTCAGCAATCAATACTGTATCATCTCTATATCAACTAAAGCATTATTCATTTATTAATTTCAGATGATATACGATAGGGATTCAAATGTAAACTTTAAATGCTTTGAGTATGTGCTTGTGTGAATATATTCAGAAACAAACAAATAAAGAACACATGTATAATTTTTCGATGCAGTAATCACGGGGTTCAATGCAAGTCATCCGCCGATAGATACTTGGATTCCTGTAGGAAAATCGACTCTGGGGTCACTACCTGGTTTGCCTGACCCGATCGTGAACAGTCTGTCACAGAAGTCACACCGTTGTGTAACGTCCTACTTCACTCATACACTTGCTGGACTGACAGGCATGCATCACAATACAGGACATTCACTCGTATGTTGAATGTCTATAGGTTTCACTCCTTCGCTGATCAACAAATGGATAATAGAACGCTGCTCTTTGGTGCATGTCTCCTTTTCTCATAAAGTGGACGATTTATGAGAAATGTGAAAGACATATGAAGAACTACCAATTGAGGACTTACCTCCAACAACATGAGGTATGCAGATGTTTTTACTCGTTCGCTCGCTTTGAACACAAGCGTAGTCCATACACGAGCTATTACTTCTGGTGCACTGGACTAATTTTTGAGTGTGGATTAGCTTTCCCTATTACCATTGTCCCTCGCCATCAAGCGACTTCAAAGATACTTGTAATTCAAGGACGGTCGGTTTCCGACGCAACGGTGTTACGGACGTGGTTCGTATTCACGTATACCCGCGTTCGAAACACAGCCGCGCTGCGCTTTTTTTTTTTTTTTTTTTTTAGCGTAAATGTTATGAGTGCCGGTCGTTTGGAAAACAATTGCAAACTACTGAACGTAAAACTTGTCAAGACATCAACTACAGCAACACAAAAAAAATGCTGGTGTTGACTGCAAACGTTCTGTAAAGGATATGCAACTTGCTTTTTTTTTTTGTTTAAATCAAGGACGGGCAGTCAACGTGTTAGTCCAACTGTCCGATGGTACAGTATTGATTGTAGACAACGAACAGGGTCACTAGCAGTGACTGAATGATGTTGTTTGTAGTGAGCAACTAGGATTAGAATTAAATTGTAAAGACACGAAGTATGGTCATCTCAACGAATAGAGTAATACCACAATGTAACAGCCAATTAAATTGACATTTCTTACACAGATGAATCTGTGCAACTATCTTGAAACAGTTTCAACATCCGACTGGAGATGGCTTGGAGAGAGAGAGAGAGAGAGAGAGAGAGAGAGAGAGAGAGAGAGAGAGAGAGGGGCAGAGAGGGGGCAGAGAGAGAGAGAGAGAGAGAGAGAGAGAGAGAGAGAGAGAGAGAGCAGAGACAGAAAGAAAAAGAGTAAGATTAGAACCGGAATCGTCATGGCGAAGGTAGCCTTATGCAAGATGTAACAGACAGCAATAAAAATCTGTCAATGGCAATGATAAAAAGAGTTAAAGTTGTATAAAGAAGCAATAGCATATGAGACATGGAGAATAAGCAAATATATTATGAGAATCAAGTGATGGCGGCGTAAATGTGGTTTCTGGGGAAAATACATAGGATACTAAGGACAGACGGAAACACGAAACATAGAAACAAATACAAATCGTAAATTGAGTAGAGAAATAAGGCGTAAATAATCAAGATGTTGTGCATATTACCTGATTAAGTGCGATGGGATGCTTATTCGTCTTAAGTAGTTAACCGTATCTGCCATTGGCTTATAAATCGACGAAATTACTCATTGTGTTAAATACAATATGTCTGCTACCATATTAACAACTTTTAAGACATAATGTGACAAACCCATATTTCCCATTTTCCGATATTCATTTTCGCTTGGTAAAAATCTACTTTTTGTTTGGCGCAGTATATGTTAAGAAAATTATTTTGAAAACTTAGTGACAACTGGAAAATGTGATGGGAAGAGATAAAAGGCAAGACAAAGAGATACATATCTGGATGACTTGGCCATGTGACGTAATTGGGACAAGACCACAGCCTTGATCAGGGGCTCTGGCTTTCATGTGAGATGGCAAAACATGACCGCCCATTCATATCGGCATGGCTCATGATGATTAATTCACAAGCTACTTTCTTACATTTTACATTCTTGTACTTAAAACTTTCCGCTGGTGTCATTCCCGATCAAAAATGAAACAATTATTCATCTAAGTTTCTATACCGGCCTCGGAGGTTTCCCAAATGTCTCCATTTTATTGTGTAATACGCAATCAATTATTGAGCGCGGAGTTCTACGTGCGCGCGGTTTCCGCCCGTGAAGGTCAACTGGCGATAGAGCGACCAATCGGCATCGATATCACGGGGATAGGTGTTGTTCATTGATTGTTACATACCTTGTCTTGTCTGTGCGGTTGTCAGTCAGGGATTGTTACATACCTTGCCTTAAATGTGCGGTTGTCAGACAGGGATTGTTACATACCTTGCCTTGTTTGTGTGGTTGTCAGTCAGGGATTGTTACATACCTTGTCTTGTTTGTGTGGTTGTCAGTCAGGGATTGTTACATACCTTGCCTTGTTTGTGTGGTTGTCAGTCAGGGATTGTTACATACCTTGCCTTGTTTGTGTGGTTGTCAGTCAGGGATTGTTACATACCATGTCTTGTTTGTGTGGTTGTCAGTCAGGGATTGTTACATACCTTGCCTTGTTTGTGTGGTTGTCAGTCAGGGATTGTTACATACCTTGCCTTGTTTGTGTGGTTGTCAGTCAGGGATTGTTACATACCTTGTCTTGTTTGTGTGGTTGTCAGTCAGGGATTGTTACATACCTTGCCTTGTTTGTGTGATTGTCAGTCAGGGATTGTTACATACCATGTCTTGTTTGTGTGGTTGTCAGTCAGGGATTGTTACATACCTTGTCTTGTTTGTGTGGTTGTCAGTCAGGGATTGTTACATACCATGTCTTGTTTGTGTGGTTGTCAGTCAGGGATTTTTACATACCTTGTCTTGTTTGTGTGGTTGTCAGTCAGGGATTGTTACATACCATGTCTTGTTTGTGTGGTTGTCAGTCAGGGATTGTTACATACCTTGCCTTGTTAGTGTGGTTGTCAGTCAGGGATTGTTACATACCTTGTCTTGTTTGTGTGGTTGTCAGTCAGGGATTGTTACATACCATGTCTTGTTTGTGTGGTTGTCAGTCAGGGATTTTTACATACCTTGTCTTGTTTGTGTGGTTGTCAGTCAGGGATTGTTACATACCATGTCTTGTTTGTGTGGTTGTCAGTCAGGGATTGTTACATACCTTGCCTTGTTAGTGTGGTTGTCAGTCAGGGATTGTTACATACCTTGCCTTGTTTGTGTGGTTGTCAGTCAGGGATTGTTACATACCTTGCCTTGTTTGTGTGGTTGTCAGTCAGGGATTGTTACATACCTTGTCTTGTTTGTGCGGTTGTCAATCAGGGATTGTTACATACCTTGTCTTGTTTGTGCGGTTGTCAATTAGGGATTGTTACATATCTTGTCTTGTTTGTGTGGTTGTCAGTCAGGGATTGTTACATACCTTGTCTTGTTTGGGCAGTTGTCGGTCAAGGATTGCTTTCCTACTTAGCCTCTCATTGTGCCTGTATGCCTCTCTCTCTCTCTCTCTCTCTCTCTCTCTCTCTCTCTCTCCTCTCTGTCTCTCTGATTTCTTGTCGTCTCTCTCTCTCCCTTCATCTCGCTCACTGCCTCCCTCCCACCATTCTATCTATTCATCCATCTATCCTTACAATACCCGTCCGTCTATCGCTAGTTCATCTCTCCGTCTGTCCTTCCATCCATCCATCCATCCATCCATCCATCTATCCATCCATCCATCCATCCATCCATCCATCCATCCATCCTCGACTCTCTTCCTCTTCTCACTTTCTCTCCACTTTTTTCTTCTCTTTTTTCTTCTATTTTCTTATCTCCCTTTCTTACCTCGCATTACCTACTCCTTTCCTCTATTTTGTTCACAGCCTTTCTCATCTCCCTTTCTCTAGTTTTTTCTTCTCCCTTTCTTCTCTCCCTTTCTCTACTCAACTTCTCTACTATGTTTTCATCTCTTGTTCTCCTCTCCCTTTCTCTCCTATGTTCCGATCTCCTTAGTCTTCTCTCGCTCTCTTCTTCATTTCTCCTGCCTCCAGTTAACCCCTGGAAAAAAACAAACTTATTATTACGTGGAGAGAAAGAACTCTACCAGGCATGAGTAAACAGCAGGAACAGTTTATAAACAACTGGGGGAGCACTGCTCATTACGCATCGCATGACAGTGAGTTATGTAAACAGAATCCCCTGGTATTATACAGAGTACAGAGCGGTCTAGAGCGGGGAAGACAGCAATGCAAGGAGATATCAGACAATGAAAGAGAGTCGAGGAGCTCATGGCACAGCGGTTAGGATACTCTTTTGTTGAACATAAGGGCATGCGTTCTTATGAGCCAGAAGAGACCAAGAGAGCAGTTAATGGGCAGTTTGACATTGTGACGTGGAGGAATGTTGGTAACAAAATTGACTGGCTGTACACGAGACAGAAGGCTGTGGCCAGGCATGATTACAAACTTCATGAGAGCTATAAGATAAGACAGACACCATTTTCTCTATCCATAGATCAGGTGAGAGCGAGAGGTAGAGAGAAAGAGGGGGGGGGGGGGACAGAAAGAGGTGGAGAGAGAAAGAGAGAGAGTAGAGAGAGAGATAGATAGATAGAGAGAGCGAGAGAGAGAGAGCGAGAGAGAGAGAGAGAGCGAGAGAGAGAGAGAGAGAGAGAGAGAGAGAGAGAGAGAGAGAGAGAGAATATTATGTTTGGTTGGATTTAAACCCAGCACTTTCGGAGTTAAAACAGACGCCTAACCTCTAACCCACGCCTAATATCAGCAATAAATTTCAATCTGAAATTACTGACCCATTTATCCTCCCGGAGATTTATCTCCCCCCTCCCTCCCTCTTTCCTTTGTTCAGAATCTACACACGTAATCTGTACAGCCGTCAACAGCCCAGGCAGCAACCTCCACCTAGCAAACTTAATCACATAAACATCTACCTTTAGCCATTTTTGTCTTACCCTCCGGCACCCAAATCGGAGGTTCCGAAGTGGTATCGAAAACAGGGGATTGACGGCTGCACAGCCGTCACTGGGATACGCTTGTTGATGTTGTTGTGTTCCACTTATGTCGTTAGGCGTCATGGGGAGAAGTAATTAGAGTTCCATCGCCTGTGATTAGCGCCTTTCCTTCAATTCCCGCCAGATTTTCGTGAGCAGTGTTGTCAAAGATCTAATAAATTCTCTACCGGCGTGCTAGACCTGTCATAGGTTCCTTACCTACTTAGCCTTTTTTTGTATTTGCTACTTCCACCATACCTGCTCCTTGGCGAAGACGTTACGGATGCAGTTCGTAATCACGCATAGCACGTTCGACACACAGTTGCGTTAGTTTTTATGAAATGGTATGGGTACCGGTCTTTCAGAAAGCAATGGCAAACTACTGAACGAACAGCCCACAAAATAATGCTGGGGTTGACTGCTAGGTCTGTAAAGAATATGCAACTAACTAACTAACTTCCACCAAAGAAATAGAAATTATGACTTAAAAGTTCGACTCGTAAAAAGACACTCACATATATACAGACGAACGTTACGACCAAGTATTTATATATGAACACGAAAAACAAAAGAATAAAATAGATGCCGAAACTTAGGAACAAGAGAAGGGTGCAGGTTAAAGTCGAGAGAAACGACTTCATTGTGCTCTTTTACCTCATCTGGCTCGGCCATTTTCTGCAGAATGACAAGCCGCTAACCCAGAGGACAGCTCAAAGCACGAACTTCATAGCATCAGCGATGAGCCCTGTCCCCGGAAACAGATTGAAATCGCGGTCCCAACGACGCAGTTCGATCGAAGCAGTTCGGCAGTCTGAACGATGTAGCCCGAACGACGCAACTCGAATGATGCAGACCGAAAGAAGAAGCCAGAACGATGCAGTCCGAATACAAACCGATGACCTCCAGAGCGTGAGGCAGTCGCTTGACTACTTGGCTAAGGAGATCCGGCGGGAAAAGGCTGAAATCATTGCAGCAGATTCCGGTTTTTCTTATGCTTGCTTTAAGATGTAACTGGTTGTGCGTGCTCATATCTCTTGAGAAGGAATTGTATGATTATTCAGGTAGTAGTATAAGTCACTAATTCTCTTCAAACGCTAGCTAAACAAACAACGAGAAAAGTCCACCAACTCGTCAAATTTAACAATATACTTGATGAAGATACAAGGATGATATTCTATACTTTTCACATTCAAACACATTTTGACTACTGCACTACAATCTGGGACTGTTATTCCAATTCAATCGCCAAGAACCTTTACTCACTCCAGAAACGGGCTATGAGTTTGATTTATAGTAAAAACGTAACTAACAATTCTACCCTACATAAACGCTTTCAGTTACTACCACTCCACAAACGCCTACTTTTCAATTAGGCCAGACTAAATCAAACAATCCTGTATGGGATGCCCCAAATTACCTTAAATGTCACAATCTCCAGAGGCTTCATATAACCAACCAACCAACTAACCAACCAACCAAGCAACCAGCCAACCAAGCAACCAGCCTACCAACCAATCAATCAGCCTTTCAACCAACCTGCCAACCAGCAAACCAGCAAACCGATCAACAAAGAAGTCATCCAAACATCCAGCCAACCAACTAACCAATCAACCTATCAAACAAGCAACCAACCAGCCATCAAACCAATCACCCAGCCAGCCAACATGCCAACCAACCAACCAACATCAGTCAACGACCGAGATATAGTTGCTTGAAGATAAACATGTTGGCAAGAGACTTGGCAGACAGCTGTGAAAAAGATATTCAATGCTGTTCGTCGGCGGACTACATCAAGAGATAATCTACAAAACTCGCACAGTACAGATTCCATATGAAAAATGTTGAAAACTCTACATCACGGATAGCAACTTCAGAGAAGGAACGCTATGACTCTTCAGGTATCAGACTAAGACCCCACGCAGGCTGTAGCTTAAAACCACTTAAATCCCAACATTCTACAAACTCTACCTAACCATTACTGAACCCAGTTCTCTGCGACAGCTTGCTATTTACCTGGCAAAAGAAATAACACAGCTTGAGAATCACTGATCTAGACCAAATCTGTATTCCCTCTTAGCTTAATCTCGAGAAAGAATTACGAAGTTCTGAAATACTCCTTACATATCCCTTCTGCTCTTTAAGAGAATGCCTGTCTCTCGCCTCTCCTCCTCTAGAATGTTAGAGACGAGTAATGAACTTAACCTCACCGATTAGAAACAGGTGTATGAATTTTAGTGCTGTCTAAGATTCAACTTAGTCAAGCAAATTTTGTAAAAGGGAGACACAAGTGCGTCTTAACTTCAACGGCGGAAATGTTTACTTAAGATATCCTTCATTTTCTTATTTTCTTTGTTCGCGAACATCACAGTTTCGCGTTTGTGGTAAGAAACAAAAAGGGGGCTAATTTTTGGTTCAATAATGTAGCACTGGTACATTGGGATAAGAAGTTAGTGACTGGCATCTTGCCGTCTTGACAGACTATTGTTTGTAAATGGAGTTATACCTCTCTATAACACAAAGCCTGGGCTGAGTGTAGAGATCATGTGTTGCCCATGCAACGTGATCCCTCTCTCGGCCTGTCTAGTTTACTCCAGAGGAAAGGTAACACCAATACGTCTGGAACAAGACAACTTGCAGAAGCTGCCGGATCAGCAAAGCAAGGCTCCAACTGTCCGCCTATCAGAGTTTCCATCCTAGACCAGTTGCCGTCAAAGGCTTAGGGCCTGGTCTGCCCTGCCATGGCATTTAGTCTTAGGTTGCATTTCCCCGCACTACTTCAAGGCGTGCACCCCCCCCCCCCCCCAGTTGCACACCTCCGCCCGAAGTCATTGGCACAACGTGGGGTGTCGGGTTTGGTGAGCGCAGACCAACATTCGGCGCTAACAGAAAGCAGGTAGTACCGTCTACTGTCATACGGTAGCTCAGTCATATCTGACTATAAGACATGACACACCAGTGCCATGTAGCAGAAGGACGAATAAACAGCACTTCAGAATGAGACGCAGAAGTTAAAGTGAAAAGGGACCCGAAGAGTTAATCTCGAAGCAGCATAGGGCAAAGGTTGCTAAGGGACGTCACTGCGTGAAAAAGTCACTGTGTAATACGTCATGAACCGGCAGTTAGGTCTGGGGATGAATGAAGCGAAGGCGGACTAAAGTGACAGCGGTGAATTATTATCTTAAATTCCTTCAGAAAAGATAAATCGAAGAAGTAATCAGTCATTCGATTAAGGTACGTAAAGAAGGCACACTCTGGAGTCAAGACGGAAGGTCGGCCATGGATATTTAGAGCAAAAATTGATGGAATGGCACTGCGCTAGAAAGTTGTCATTCGGTTAGCAACCAGAAGTCACAACTTGTCAACAGACATGGTTTGTTTGTAAGTAACCCTTTTTATGATGATCGGCAGTGATGCAGTCTAGGGAACGACAGGCAGTTGGAAATTATCTTGACATTCTAATAAATAAATATATGTATTTGGACACGGCAGTTGATAATAACATTATATTTATATTTGTTAACATGGCACAGGCCCTCCCATCAACATGGGAACGGTGACCTACTCTGACGTGACAATGTGTAAATAAAATTCGAATGACAAGAAATGCCGGCCGTTACTCAAATCCTTGATGTTCTATTGAATTGCTCATGTTGAGCTGCCTTACTGTTGTTAGACAGCGAGCTGGACAAAAAGGGAGAAACAGTTTTTGGCAACCAGAAGATACTAGCGACTATGTTAATGTTTACGTTTATAAGAATAAATCTGTGTTATTTCTTACATTATCAGTTATGTGTGCAGAGGCGGCGGGGCGAGTGGGGGGGGGGGGGTATTCTAGAAGACGTACGGAGCCCGACTCAAACTCTTAGACTTACTGTGTTGGCCTCAACTCTAAGATGTACAGTGTTTGTCTTGAACTGTTAGATGCGCAGCGTTTATCTCACACGTTTAGATGCACGCCGCATGGCACAAATTGTAAGGTGCAGGTCGCTATTCTGAAACTCTAAGGTGTACAGTGTTAGTCTCAAACTCTAAGATGTACGGCGTTAGTATCAAACGCTAAAATGTACGTCGTTAGTCTCAAACTCTTAAGATGCACGTCGCTAGTCTCAAACTTTAAGATGTACAGCGTTAGTCCAAACTCTTAGACGTTCGGGGGTTGTCAAACTCTTAGATGTACAGCGTTAGTCTCAAACTCTTAGATGGACGGCGTTAGTCTCACAATCTTAGATGCACGATGTTAGTCTCAAACGCTTACATGTAGGGAGGTGGTCAAACTCTTAGATGTACGGCATCATACCTTCTAGATGTACAGTGTCAATCTCAAATTCTAAGATGTACGTCTTTAGTCTTAAGCCCTTTCATGAACAGCGTTAATCTCAAACACTAAGATGCACGTCTTTAGTCTTAAGCACTTTTATGTAAAGCGTTAACTCTCACTCTATGATGTACGTCTTTAGTCTTAAGCACCTTCATGTACAGCGTTAATCTCAAACTCTAAGATGTACGTCTTCAGTCTTAAGCCCTTTCATGTATAGCGTTAATCTCACACTCTAAGATGTACGTCTTTAGTCTTAAGCCCTTTCATGTACAGCGTTAATCTCACACTCTAAGATGTACGTCTTTAGTCTCACACTAGCAATTTTAAAAAGCTAGTCCTGATGACTAATCGAACCTTTGACAACTAGAACGTCAGGCGAGAGAACTAATCACTACGCCACTGCAGCTCTCATACACTGTGTAAGACACCTTAATTGTCTTTGCCTAGGCGCGGTAGATACTCTGGCGCCGACCCTTCCACGACCTAGTATAGCCGACATCGTCAGCATTTCACGCCTCGATTTCTCTTGCCTATGATGTTATTACCTATACTTTAGTTTAAAGCCATGCACTTTTATGTGTAGTACATCTTGGAAATTACCAGATCAAAAGACTTAGATATAACTTAACCGCAGCCCAGTTACACACACTCACACTAACTCACACATATTCACTCACACACACTCACTCGCACATACTCGCTCACAAAACTCACTCACATATACTCACGCTCCGACGGGATCGATTTAAACACGCTGAGGATAAGCAAGGAGAACGCCGAGATACTTAAAACTTGATACTTAAAAGCGTGGGTTTATTTGTCTTTGATATAGAAAGTATTTTTGTGGATTTTATTTGTCTTTGATACAGAATGGGGAGAGGGGCGTTATAGATTATCTTGTCACGTGTGTAAATAACGGGTGTGTTGACATGTGCTGATATTATTTGTGGGGAAAGAGCACGGGAAAGGCAACGCCGTAAATACCTGGATGGCTAGGCCTCGTAGACTAATGGCGACAAGAATGCGGACCTGATCCGAGACTCTGATGATAGTGTGCAAAAGGGGGTTTAAAATACAAGAGGATCGACTTCATTGCCCCAGGTTTTATCCCACATGGCTCGGTCTCTTTCCGCGGGACGGCCTGCCGAAAGCGTCACACAAAGCTCGAACTCAGCAGCTCCAGCGACGACCCCCAGGAGTCTCCGAAAAAACTTGTTAACCGAACGACGTAGACAGGAATCGAAGCCACAACCTTCGAAGCGTGAGTTTGGCGGCGTAACATCTACGCCAAGGAGACTCCCTGTTGATCCTGTGAGACGGTGACACGTGACCGCCCATGCTTATCGCCATGGCACGTGATGATGATGTTTGTTTTTTGCGCTCGCCCGCTTTGAACTCAAGCGTAGTTCACACACATTACTTTTAGTAGCACGTGACTGAATTTTGAGTGTGGATTTGCTTTCCCTATTACCAGTGCTCTTCGCCACCAGACGAATCCACTCCAACTTCAGATGTACTTGTAATTTACGTCCCCAAGTCAAGGACGACAACTCACAATTTTAGTCCAACTTACTGGTATAAGGTTGTCTTCTTCTTCTTTACTCATCCGGAGAGTTTTTTCGAACGTGATTGCGTTGTGCCTGTTTATAGCAGAGCTGCGTTCTTGGGCTGTTAGGCCGACACATTTGACTTCTGCGGGCATTTGTTAACCGGGTTAACTAACCCGGGGGTGTAGGGTTGAACCCCTTACCTGGACATCAGCACACTGGATGTTTAAGAACGCATGTATTTATCCATTCGGCCTCGCTGACCTCGTGATGATGATATTGGGATGTAACCAGCACAGCACATTCGAAGTGGCAGGGAGGGAGCTTATGTTAGCAGTGTTTCCTCCAAGGGTTTTGGGGTACAACATTGTCACCTTCCATTGGCAACACTCGCACCACGACAATTACTATTTAAACACACGCACGCACATCTCCCAACACAGCCCCCTCCCACTATTAACACTCACGCACACAAATCTCCTTACGTCCCATCTCCTCCACCCCACCCCAAATTAATTCTTTTTTGTTTAAAAATTGGATGCATTTCCACAAAACAGAGTAACATAATGACGTTAATGCCTGCCTTTGGACAGCTACGTCTCGTGGGTACTGTCATGTGCCACAGGTGACATCAGACTGTCATCAAGCTACTGATAGCAATAAGAAAGAGATAAGTAGTATTCTGTGGTCATGTGATGAGAAAAGAGGCATCGGAGAACATCGCGACAACAGGGAAGATCAGTGGGAAAAGATACAAAGATAGGCAAAGAGAAACGATGCTGGATGGATTGAGACGGTGGCATGGAGGAATATTATCAGCTCAGTCGATCCAGAACATCAAAGACAGAGATCTGTGCAAAGACACTGAACGTCTATCGAAGTTAGCAAAGCACATAATGATGACGATAATGATAATGATGATGATGGTGATGATACTTAAACCATTTTTACAACAAGACTGTGCACATCGATGGTATCATTACAACAATCTCCCATCTTGAACACCCAGCTAAGTCAATTTACATACACACATCGCGCCACCTAGTGAGCACTTAGAACCTCAAGGCCACCACTCTCGATTCCTTCCTGTTGATCGGAGTGAGGTCAAGGTGAACTAATCAGCAGCCATCATGAACGTCATTAGTCTAAAAAACTGCTATTTTATTCTTCAATCGGGATTGCTAGCTGAAGCCAGTTGGCGATGTCCTTGATGATGCCATTTGCCGTGGCTATTTCGCTGCATCTCGTCGGGTACAAACTGCAGAGTTAGATATCATCTGAAGTGAATAAATGAATAATACTTAAGCTGACACAATTTCAACACATAGACACATGTACTGTTAGTGGGGATAACAGAATGTTCCATATTCGAACAATCACCTGAAACGTCATGAAAGTTTGGAGAGAACACTCATGGAGTGGTATATGCGTGGTAAGATTAGAAAAGAACGGCCAAAGAGAAGATGGGTGCAGGATGTGGCGGATGATCTCCAGATGGGTGTATCGGACGCGGGACATCTTGCTTATGGTCGAGAAGTTTTTCGGAAGGTTGTTATGGGAGCGAAGTTTTTCAAAGGACATGCTACTGAATGAATGAGTGACCTGTGACTATGTATGTGTTTTAAATGTTTCAGCTTAAGTATCATTCCTTTATTCACTTCTGATGATATTTAACACTGCAGTAGAGATGGAAATATGCGAAATATGCCAGGCAATAAATCGTGCATCATATTGTCTGTGGCTTCTGGGTTTAAATACACTAAGGAAATACATTGTTTTGAGTTTTCTGGGGGATTCCTTGCCGGGTATATAACGCGACTAAATGGTGTCTTGAACGTTCGTTGTTATACACTAATAATACAATATAAAATAAGACAAAGTAATGAAGCTTTACTGGACACATTTATGGAAAACACAGGACTGACTGACTGACTGACTGACTGACTGACTAACTAAGTAACTAACTAACTATTTATCTAACTAACTAACTAACTAACTAACCAACCAACCAACCAGCCAGCCAGCCAGCCAGCCAGGCACCAACCAACCAACCAACCAACTAACAAACTAACTAACTAACTAACTAACTAAGTTACAAACTAACTAACTGACTGACTGACTGAGTAACAGACTAATAAATTGACTAACTATCTAACTAACTAAGTAACTGATTGATTAACTAACTGACTGACTGATGACATGATTGACTGACTAACTAACTGACTATCTAACTAATTAACTGACTGACCGACTAACTGCCTGACCGACTGATATACTGAATAAATAACTAATTAAGTAACTGATTGCTACCTAACTGACCGACTAGCTAACTAACTAATTAACTGACTGACTGACTGATAGATTGACTGACTGACTGACTGACTGACTGACTGACTAACTGACTGACTGACTGCCTGACTAACTAACTAAATGACTGAAAGACTGACTGACATTAACATAATCGCTAAATAACTGCCTGCTAGACAGACTGGCTGATAGACTGAGTGACTAATTAATTGACTGACTGACTAAATAGCCCGACAGAGGCTAAGTGAACAGCGTTCTCCCTGTTAGCTCCCCAGACACATGTCAATGATCAGAGGAAGTTACGCTAAAGCTACAGGTATTGTGATCGTTTCCTCAGATCTAGTCACCAGAAACATGTTCGGACACCAGTTGGGGCAAACAGGTATACAAAAACTGGTACCAGGAAATAGGAAGTCGAGGTAGATTGCATGGAGGAAATCCGTCTCATTGTCAAACCCACACTCGGAGTGTGTCAAAGGTTTGCGGAAATCCCGTAAAGTCTTACAGTAAAAAAGATATTATTACAATATGTGTAACTGTGATAGGGTTTGTTGAAAAGAGTTTATCGAGTTGTTTGCTGGTTGGTTGGTGGGTTGGTTGGTTGGTTGGTGGATTGATTGGTTAGTTGGCTGGCTGGATGACTGAGTGGTTAGTTGGTTGGCTGGTTGGTTGGATGATTGGTTGGTTGTTTGGTTGGTTAGTTGGTTGGTTAGCGGGTGGGTTGGTTGGTTGGCTGACTGGCTTGCTGGTTGGTTGGTATGTTAATTGGCTGGTTGGTTGGTGTGTTGGTTGGTTGGCTGGGTAACTAGTTGGTTGGTTGGTTGGTTGGTGAGTTTCTTCGTTGGTTGGATGTGAACCCTCTACAAGAGGTGGTTTTAATTCTTAAGTCTGATGCACATCTGTGGAGGTCGTCTAAGACCCGACAAGGGGGTGCATCTTTCAGATGGAGGTTATTGTACACTAGCCTGTATATAATTTTATCTATCCGCCATCCGATATCTCTTTCCGCACTAACATTGCCACTAATCGTTACTGAAAGTGATGCTAATTGATCATACAATGATGCAAGCTTGTCTAGTATCTGACATCCTAGATTGTCTGGTATCTTCTCTGATATCCTCTGTCTATATTCAGCAAACAAATATATTTACAAGTGATGATTAACGCTCATAGAAGTAGAACAAAGTAGTGGTTAGACGACACATCAGACATAAAAACTGAAAAGTTAGTCACCAAACCGGGATTCAAACCTTCCCCTTCCACATGAAGACTTTTCGCTGAAGGACCAAAAAAAAAAGTGTACTTCGATACGTGGCCAACAGGACCCCATACATTCTTCAATTCACCTTTAATTAAAGTATGGACGTATGACTAATCAGTTTTGAAAAATATTCTAGAATCGTCTATGTCTAACGCCCTCTATATCTTTTCCCAATAATTTCTACTTAACATGATGACATATAATCATGCCATGATGCAATAATAGTTGACATATTCTCTATCTACCGCCTGTCATATTTTCTACCTATCGTCCCGTATGTACGGAAGCGGATCATGGGAAAATAGATGATAGGTGAGGAATTATGTGGAAGCGGAGGAGATGTGCTGTTATTGGAGGAGTGATGAGAAGACTGTGGACATATAGAAAGAGCAATGAAGACATTTGGAAAGAAGTTCACTCACGAACAGACAACTGGCTACTTGCAACAGAAGAGGACAGACCTTAACGTTCTGTGGTAATTTCCTGAGAAGGGGAAAGCTGTAGTATGTCTTCACAACGGGAAAGCTGTGGTATGTCGTCACAACAGGAAAGCTGTAGTGTGTCGTCACAATGGGAAAGCTGTAGTGTGTCGTCACAACGGGAAAGCTGTAGTATGTCGCCACAACGGGAAAGCTGTAGTATGTCGTCACAACGGGAAAGCTTTAGTGTGTCGTCACAACGGGAAAGCTGTAGTATGTCGTCACAACGGGAAAGCATTAGTGTGTCGTAACAACGGGAAAGCTGTAGTGTGTCGTCACAACGGGAAAGCTGTAGTATGTCGTCCCAACGAGAAAGCTGTAGTGTGTCGTCACAACGGGAAAGCTTTAGTATGTCGTCACAACGGGAAAGCTGTAGTATGTCTTCACAACGGGAAAGCTGGAGTATGTCGTCACAACGGGAAAGCTGTAGTGTGTTGTCACAACGGGAAAGCTGTAGTGTGTTGTCACAACGGGAAAGCTGTAGTGTGTCGTCACAACGGGAAAGCTTTAGTGTGTCGTCACAACGGGAAAGCTGTAGTATGCCGTCACAACGGGAAAGCTTTAGTGTGTCGTCACAACGGGAAAGCTGTAGTGTGTCGTCACAACGGGAAAGCTGTTGTATGTCGTCACAACGAGAAAGCTGTAGTGTGTCGTCACAACGGGAAAGCTGTAGTATGTCGTCACAACGTCACAACGGGAAAGCATTAGTGTGTCGTCACAACGGGAAAGCTTTAGTGTGTCGTCACAACTGGAAAGCTGTAGTGTGTTGTCACAACGGGAAAGCTGTAGTGTGTTGTCACAACGGGAAAGATGTAGTGTGTTGTCACAACGGGAAAGCTGGAGTATGTCGTCACAACGGGAAAGCTGTAGTGTGTCGTCACAACTGGAAAGCTGTAGTATGTCGTCACAACGGGAAAGCTGTAGTGTGTCGTCATAATGGGAAAGCTGTAGTGTGTCGTCACAACGGGAAAGCTGTAGTATGTCGCCACAACGGGAAAGCTGTAGTTTGTCGTTACAACGGGAAAGCTGTAGTATGTCTTCACAACGGGAAAGCTGTAGTATGTCTTCACAACGGGAAAGCTGTAGTGTGTCGTCACAACGGGAAAGCTCTAGTGTGTCGTCACAACGGGAAAGCTGTAGTATGTCTTCACAACGGGAAAGCTGGAGTATGTCGTCACAACGGGAAAGCTGGAGTATGTCGTCACAACGGGAAAGCTGTAGTATGTCTTCACAACGGGAAAGCTGGAGTATGTCGTCACAACGGGAAAGCTGTAGTGTGTTGTCACAACGGGAAAGCTGTAGTGTGTTGTCACAACGGGAAAGCTGTAGTGTGTCGTCACAACGGGAAAGCTGTAGTATGTCGTCACAACGGGAAAGCTGTAGTGTGTTGTCACAACGGGAAAGCTGTAGTGTGTTGTCACAACGGGAAAGCTGTAGTGTGTCGTCACAACGGGAAAGCTGTAGTGTGTCGTCACAACGGGAAACCTGTAGTATGTCGTCACAACGGGAAAGCTGTAGTATGTCGTCACAACGTCACAACGGGAAAGCATTAGTGTGTCGTCACAACGGGAAAGCTTTAGTGTGTCGTCACAACTGGAAAGCTGTAGTGTGTTGTCACAACGGGAAAGCTGTAGTGTGTTGTCACAACGGGAAAGCTGTAGTGTGTTGTCACAACGGGAAAGCTGGAGTATGTCGTCACAACGGGAAAGCTGTAGTGTGTCGTCACAACTGGAAAGCTGTAGTATGTCGTCACAACGGGAAAGCTGTAGTGTGTCGTCATAATGGGAAAGCTGTAGTGTGTCGTCACAACGGGAAAGCTGTAGTATGTCTTCACAACGGGAAAGCTGTAGTATGTCTTCACAACGGGAAAGCTGTAGTGTGTCGTCACAACGGGAAAGCTCTAGTGTGTCGTCACAACGGGAAAGCTGTAGTATGTCTTCACAACGGGAAAGCTGGAGTATGTCGTCACAACGGGAAAGCTGGAGTATGTCGTCACAACGGGAAAGCTGTAGTATGTCTTCACAACGGGAAAGCTGGAGTATGTCGTCACAACGGGAAAGCTGTAGTGTGTTGTCACAACGGGAAAGCTGTAGTGTGTTGTCACAACGGGAAAGCTGTAGTGTGTCGTCACAACGGGAAAGCTGTAGTATGTCGTCACAACGGGAAAGCTGTAGTGTGTTGTCACAACGGGAAAGCTGTAGTGTGTTGTCACAACGGGAAAGCTGTAGTGTGTCGTCACAACGGGAAAGCTGTAGTGTGTCGTCACAACGGGAAACCTGTAGTATGTCGTCACAACGGGAAAGCTGTAGTATGTCTTCACAACGGGAAAGCTGGAGTATGTCGTCACAACGGGAAAGCTGTAGTGTGTTGTCACAACGGGAAAGCTTTAGTGTGTCGTCACAACTGGAAAGCTGTAGTATGTCGTCACAACGGGAAAGCCTTAGTGTGTCGTCACAACGGGAAAGCTTTAGTGTGTCGTCACAACGGGAAAGCTGTAGTGTGTTGTCACAACGGGAAAGCTGTAGTGTGTTGTCACAACGGGAAAGCTGTAGTGTGTTGTCACAACGGGAAAGCTGTAGTGTGTCGTCACAACGGGAAAGCTGTAGTATGTCGTCACAACGTCACAACGGGAATGCATTAGTGTGTCGTCACAACGGGAAAGCTTTAGTGTGTCGTCACAACTGGAAAGCTGTAGTGTGTTGTCACAACGGGAAAGCTGTAGTGTGTTGTCACAACGGGAAAGCTGTAGTGTGTTGTCACAACGGGAAAGCTGGAGTATGTCGTCACAACGGGAAAGCTGTAGTGTGTCGTCACAACTGGAAAGCTGTAGTATGTCGTCACAACGGGAAAGCTGAAGTGTGTCGTCATAATGGGAAAGCTGTAGTGTGTCGTCACAACGGGAAAGCTGTAGTATGTCGTTACAACGGGAAAGCTGTAGTTTGTCGTTACAACGGGAAAGCTGTAGTATGTCTTCACAACGGGAAAGCTGTAGTATGTCTTCACAACGGGAAAGCTGTAGTGTGTCGTCACAACGGGAAAGCTCTAGTGTGTCGTCACAACGGGAAAGCTGTAGTATGTCTTCACAACGGGAAAGCTGGAGTATGTCGTCACAACGGGAAAGCTGGAGTATGTCGTCACAACGGGAAAGCTGTAGTATGTCTTCACAACGGGAAAGCTGGAGTATGTCGTCACAACGGGAAAGCTATAGTGTGTCGTCACAACGGGAAAGCTGTAGTATGTCGTCACAACGGGAAAGCTGGAGTATGTCGTCACAACGGGAAATCTGTAGTGTGTCGTCACAACGGGAAAGCTGGAGTATGTCGTCACAACGGGAAAGCTGGAGTATGTCGTCACAACGGGAAATCTGTAGTATGTCGCCACAACGGGAAAGCTGGAGTATGTCGCCACAACGGGAAATCTGGAGAGGTTGAGAGCCATGGGGAGACCAAGAGAGAAATTCTGGACAGTTTGATGTCGTGGCGTGGAAGAACATCAGTATTATAATGACTGGCAGTAGACGAGACAGAAGATTGTGGACAGATGTGATCACCAACGCCACAAGGAATGGACTATAAGAAGAGCGTCCAATATCTCCTTTCTCATTAATCTTTAATTCTAACGTCATTCGAATATACCATGATGTGTCCCTCTTTCCACGAATCTTCCGGTTTGTGGCCATATTTCAGTTTTTCTCATGATGTGCTTACAGGTGGGGGAGACATGCCTAAGACATTTACGGTGCCCGCCTCAGGTTGAGAAGATATCGGGTTCGATCCCTGCCAAACGCTGGGAATCTTTCTAAAAATCACACGTCTCGCTGATCTCTTGGGCAGTGATAACAGATACCTAACCTATTCGGATATGGGCGAATAAATAAGAGGTCATTTGTGCAAGGTAAAATTTCGACGGTAGTTAGAAGCAACAAAGAGAAGGCCGTTAGACTTATGTTCTGGCGAAATGTTTAAGAAAAGTAGGCCTACACACGGGTAGATTGAGGCCGTGATCTTGGATGGAATCTGTCTAGACTCTAGAGGAAGCGAACATGACACACAGGCATGCTGAAGTGGGGCACGTTGACCTTGGAGGTGTGTAACTAGATGAGACACACTCCCATCGAAGGAGGGAAGAACAAGAACAAGAAGAAGAAGTAGCCGGAAGAGGAGAACAAGCGGAAGAAGGAGGAGGAAGAGAATAAGAAATAGGAGAGTAAGATGAAGAAGGATGAGGATGAGAAGAAGAAGAAGAAGAAGAAGAAGAAGAAGAAGAAGAAGAAGAAGAAGAAGAAGAAGAAGAAGAAGAAGAAGAAGAGGAGGAGGAGGAGGAGGAGGAGGAGGAGGAGGAGGAGGAGGAGGAGGAGGAGGAGGAAGGAGGAAGAGGAGGAGGAGGAGGAGCAGCAGCAGCAGCAGCAGCAGCAGCAGCAGAAGAAGAAGAAGAAGAAGAAGAAGAAGAAGAAGAAGAAGAAGAAGAAGAAGAAGAAGAAGAAGAAGAAGAAGAAGAAGAAGAAGAAGAAGAAGAAGAAGAAGAAGAAGATGATGATGAGGAGGAGGAGGAGGAGGAGGAGGAGGAGAAAAATATTACAATATGTTGACTACCTTCTGCTTCCTATGACATGTTTTCTTTGTGCCTTGGCCTCTTTCAAACCAGTTAGATTACACATTGTGGCTTCTCGAAATGTTTTTAACTTGTTTCTGTACAACAACCTTGTCATGGCTTTTACAGAAACACCTCCATTGTTCTTTATTCTTCATTTTTATTTCTCACACTTGTTTGATTCCATGTTGCGTGTTTCATCTTTTGCTCTCATTTCTCTTTTCCTCTCATCTCTTCCGCCTTCGGTCCTTTGTTTCTTGATATCGTCCTTACATTTTCAAACCCTTCTTCTATTCTTTTAGTAATTCTTCCTGTCCAGTGTTTATTTTTTTCCCCCTTGAATCCTGCATCGTTTTATATCCTACTCTGTTTTCATTCTGTCTTTCCTTCTATGCTTTTTCAGCCTCCTTCCATATATTCTTCTTCTTTTCTTTTATCTTAGTCTTGCTTTGTATTCGTTCGTTTCTTCTTTCTTGCCTTCTATCCTTTTTACTATTACCCCTTACAGTTTTCTTCACCCCCTCCTTCCATCATTTCCCTCTGCTGTCTTCCATTTCCACATCATTTCTTCTGTTAGCTGGACTCGGAGCCTCTTGTTCCCTAATTTGTGTGTGTCGATATGCATAGTTAGCTGTATGTCTGTAACAGGGCGTCGCTTTCAGTCCCAACATTTATTAGCTCTTTATTATTTTATAAAAGTTTTATGTTTAGTAGTTTGCCATGCTGTAATTAACCGGTGTTTGTGGCTTAGGGGATAGTGAATTGCGCAGTTTTATAATTTCTCGATACCGACTCGAGTGTTCGAAATCAAACACTGGCGATGTGGAAGCAGACAGCTTTGCGTTGATTTCGATGGCAGGAGGCGTCGGCTGCTCAGAAAGCAATGACAAACTATTGAACTAAAATTGCCCAGTAAATCACAAACATCCACACAATTCAGGGTTTTCGATTTTCTTTCCCTCGTTTTGAACTCAAACGTAGTCCACACGTGCGCTTCTACTTCTAATGCCCTGGGCTGATATTTGCGTGTGGGTTAGCTTTCCATATGACCAGTGTCCCTCGCCCTCAGGTGAACCCACTCCGACTTCAGAGGTATTTGTTATTTACGTCCTCGGGTCAATGAGGAGATGTCAACATTTTAGTCCAAGTGACCAGTGTAGGGGTTGAATCGTCTTCCTCGGCATCACCACACCGATGTTTATGAACAAGAGATTTTATCCATTCGTCCACGGTGGCCTCCAATTTATGGATTTTATTGCAACTTTCTGTAAAAGACATACAACTATATTAGTTTCCCTTTGCTTTGTGAACATCCAACGCTCAGACCATTTTGAAAAGTAACGCAAAGAGATCTGCTCGCACATCGCCTACAACTGACTGACTTGTAAAACTCTGTTCACGGCCACCAGACTACAGACCCCGACCCGATATGTATAACTACACCCAAACACACACATGTCGGGCAGCACTTGACACAACTGCCAATGCGAGAGCTCACCCTCACACGGTCTTAATAAAGCCAGTCATTAAGTTAACACTGTCGCTGTCAGTTCCTGGCGGACAATCGGCCTTCTGTCACCACCGCCAGACAATAAAGGCACTGCTGATTGTGTCCCTTGAACCATAGCGTCAATTCTCCCAGGTTCATTTTTACTTTCCTGGATTTCTCCCATCTAAGATACATTTTCTTCTGCCTTTCTCCCCTATAATTTACACTTTCTTCTGTCTTTCTGCCATCTAATTTACGCCTCCTTTTTTTCCTATCTAATTTACACCTTTTTCTGTCTTTCTGCCATCTAATTTAACTTTCTTCTTCTGTCTTTCTGCCATCTAATTTACAATTTCCTCTGTCTTTCTGCCATCTAATTTACATTATCTTCTTCTATCTTTCTCCTATCTAATTTACAATTTCCTCTGTCTTTCTGCCATCTAATTTACAATTTCCTCTGTCTTTCTGCCATCTAATTTACAATTTCCTCTGTCTTTCTGCCATCTAATTTACATTATCTTCTTCTATCTTTCTCCTATCTAATTTACAATTTCCTCTGTCTTTCTGCCATCTAATTTACAATTTCCTCTGTCTTTCTGCCATCTAATTTACAATTTCCTCTGTCTTTCTGCCATCTAATTTACATTATCTTCTTCTATCTTTCTCCTATCTAATTTACAATTTCCTCTGTCTTTCTGCCATCTAATTTACGCCTTCTTTTTTCCTATCTAATTTACGCCTTTTTCTGTTTTTCTGCCATCTAATTTAACTTTCTTCTTCTGTCTTTCTCCTATCTAATTTACACTTTCTTCTGTCTTTCTATCATCTAATTTACACCTTCTTTTTCTCCTATCTAATGTACTTTCTTCTGTCTTTCTCTCATCTAAGTTTTCCTTTCCTATGTCTGTCTCTCATCTAATTTGCATCCTTTTATGTTTTTCTCCCATCTAATGTATGCCTTCTTCTGTATATTTCCCATCTAATTTAGGCATTCTCATGTCTTTCTTCCTTCTAATTCATGCCTTATTCTTTCTCCCATCAAGTGTCGCCTTCCCATGTCTTTCTCTCATCTAAGTTTCGCCTTCTTCTGTCTTTCTTTTCTACAGTGAAGAAACATAAATTGTCATAGACAGTTATATATATATATATATATATATATAAACAAAGTTTTGGATAAATGGTGTAAGACCAATATTTGTATTCGCCAACTGGCAATCAAAAGGTGATGAAGTCAACATCACGTCAGCCGCCTTAATTCCCACAACATGACGGGGTGCACAGTTCATGCTGGGTAGATGTGGAAGCCCCAATCAACGCCCCCCCCCCCCAAAAAAAAAAAAACAAAAAAAACACCCGCGTCGATAGTGGCTTTGAACACCTGGCCACCAGCTCGGCAGGCAAACATTTTAGCCACTGCGTCTCCTGGGCTCAGAAGTAATGGGTTCGAATACCAGCATGTAGCTGTGGTATTTTTTTTTCTTTTTATATATATTTTACAAGCGTTGTTGGTTTCTAATGATATTACGCTCCACCTTGATCGCTTGGTAGTGATGTCAGACAAGCACGCTAAGTAGGAGGTCAGTGTGGAAGTTACCTCAGTGCAAAATGACACAAACAGCTGGACATATCAGAGATTGGAAAGGCCAGAGATCATGGCCCAAAAAAAAAAAAAAAAATAAGCCACGAGTAGAGCCGTTATAAAGATGGGGGAGTCTATCTTCACGGGCGTACAATTATTAGATGGATAAACATGCCACAAATGAAACGCCCGTAGTCAGTGCATTGAATCTCTTACAAGAAGAGCAGGCAGAAGAAGAAGAAGAAGAAGAAGAAGAAGAAGAAGAAGAAGAAGAAGAAGAAGAAGAAGAAGAAGAAGAAGAAGAAGAAGAAGAGTTGCAGGAAGAGGAGGAGGGGAAGGAGGGGGAGGAGGAAAAAGAGGAAAAAATAGCAGGATGGGGAAGAAGAGCAAGAAGAAGAAGAAGAAGAAGGAGAAGAAGAAGAAGAAGCAGAAGAAGAAGAAGAAGAAGAAGAAGAAGAAGAAGAAGAAGAAGAAGAAGAAGAAGAGGAAGGAAAAGAAGAGGAAGGAAGAAGAAGAGGAAGGAAGAAGAAGAGGAAGAAAGAAGAATAGGAAGGAAGAAGAAGAGGAAGGAAGAAGAAAAATAGGAAGGAAGAAGTAGAAATAAGGAAGGAGAAGAAAGAAGGAAGGAAGAAGAAGAAAGAAGTAAGAAGAAGGAAGGAAGGAAGAAAGAAGGAAGAAGAAGAAGGAAGGAAGGAAGAAAAAGAAAGAAGGAAGTAAGTAAGAAAAAGAAAGAAGGATGGGAGAAGAAGAAAGAAGGATGGGAGAAGAAGAAAGGAGGAAGAAAGGAGGAAGAAAGAAGGAATAAAAAAAGAATAAAAAAGGAAGGCAGAAGGAAGAAAGAGGCAAGAAAAGGAAGAAAGAAGGAAGAAGGAAGGAACGAAGAAGGAAGGAAGAAGAAAGGAAGAAGTAAGGAAGAAAGAAGGAGGAAGACTGAAGAAAGAAAGGAGGAAGAAAGGAGGAAGGAAGAAGAAAGAAAACACAAGGAAGGAAGGAAGGAAGGAAGGAAGGAAGGAAGGAAGGAAGGAAGGAAGGAAGGAAGGAAAAGAAGAAGGAAGAAGGAATGAAGAAGCAAGAAGCAAAAAGGGAGGAATAAGCAAGAAGGAAGAAGGAAGGAAGAAGCAAGAAGGGAGAAGGAAGGAAGAAGCAAGAAGCAAGAAGGGGAAGAAGAAAAGGAATCTCACGTGTTATGATTACGTACAGAAAACTCTCTCACCCATTTCAACCATCTGGGGCAAGAAACAGACACTTTACACCTCTACAAAACTATGTCCATTTGGGATTACCTTCACGCTACCCTGCTACCCACATTAACTAACCCCCACATTACTCAGAGAAGGCGATAGAGGGACAGACAGACACCAGCAGTGTCTAAGCATCACCTGTTGAGATTAAATCACTTTTTATCACACTTGGGCTAAATAGAAGAAGAGTTTCTCAAGCAGATTCGGGCGGGCGCACAAGTGAAGGCACTCCGGCGGTTATAATGTGTGAACAAAATTGTTGTTGTTAAGCGCAGTCTCCCCGTGACGCCCATAGCTCACATAGACATGAGCTCTGTATGAGGCAATAGACGGGGCAATAGAAGCTTTTGTCAAGGTGGGGAGGGGATATATGTGGCGGACACGCCCTGGTCTGTGCGTTGTGATCGAGAATAGGACAACATGCGTTTTGACAGACATATAGACACACAGACATGTAGGCAGATAGACATGTAGGCAGACAGACATGTAGGCAGACATACATATAGGCAGTCAAAAATGTAGGCAGACAGACATTAGGCAGAAAGACATGTAGGCAGTGAGATATGTAGGCAGACATACATGTAGGCAGTCAAAAATGCAGGTAGAAAGACATTAGGCAGAAAGACATGTAGGCAGTGAGATATGTAGGCAGACAGACATGTAGACAGTCAGAATGGAAGCAGGCAGATATGTAGGCAGGCAGAATATAGGCAGACAGACATTTAGGCAGACATAATGTAGACAGACAGACATGAAGACAGACATGTAGGCAGACAGACATGTGGGCAGACAGACATGTGGGCAGACAGAATGTAGGCATGAAGACATTTAGACAGACAGACATGTAAGCAGACATACATGTAGGTAGACAGAATGTAGGCAGTTAGACATGTAGGTAGACAGACATACAGGTAGACAGACATGTAGGCAGACAGATATGAAGGCAGACAGACATTAGATACATTTAGACAGTTAGGCATGTAATCAGACAGACATGTAGGCAGGGAGACACGTAGGCAGGCAGACATGTAGGTAGGCAATCGATAGACATATTGACAGATAGACAGACATTTAGATGTATATACAGAGATACGGGCTGATAGATATGTCGACAAAACGACACATGTACAAACAGATATGCAGATATAAAAATAAACAGGAAGACAGACAGACACGCGGGCAGAAAGGCAGATAACCGATCGACGGAACTAGAGACAGACCGACAGATTGATTGATTGATTAATTGATTGATTGATTGATTGATTGATCTTTATTTTAGAAAGGTTAGAAAAGACAGACAGACATGAAGGCGGGCGGAGAGCCAGGCAGATAGACAAACAGATAGACAGACACCCCACTGGGTCGGTAGGTAGGTAGCCAGGTATACAGGTAGACAGCAAAGCAAATCGACAGACACATAGATCGGCAAACAGGCAGACAGACGGAAGGATGGACGTACAGACAGGTGGCAGATGCGCGGATTCGGGGGAAAGAAAAGACAGACAGACAGACAGACAGACAAACAGGCGGACAGACAGACAGACAGACAGACAGACAGACAGACAGACAGACAGACAGACAGACAGACAGACAGACGGAGGCGGCCCGCGGGCGGTTCGACGGACGGACGGACGGACGAACAGACGTATAGCCGTCTGCAGCTAAAAAAAAAAAAGTCTTTACGGAAATTAAATCCAAACCCCGGAAAAGCTTACATACTATGCTAATGACCAACCTACTACGCCACTGCTATCCTACCCCCCCCCCCCCCCCCCCCCCCCCAACACACATAAATTACAATAGTGTTCCGTCTACTACAGACCCACCTTCATAGACACACACAGACTCGACAAACCCCGCATCAGTGACCGCACTGGGCGAGCAGACGACCCTACCACGGAGACGCCACTGCAGCTTTCTCAACCCTCTAATTTCACCTCCAATCTTGTCACATGGGTGCCAATCAAATTCTATTTCTCTATTGACATTTCTTGAGCGTATCTGTTTTGTGCTGTGTGTTCACATGCCACGTATTTCCTATTGATTCTGGGGTGTATATTCACACGCACTCGGAGTAATTATCTAAAAATAGTTACCACTTTAGGAGAAGTACGGGACGCATGTTGTGTCAGAATTGACAATAGTAAAATTGCAAAACTAGAAATTTACACAAAGAGGCGTAAGCAGACGGTATAGAGTGTGTCTAAAGAGATCTTGTGCACATTTCGAGACTAATTAGTGTAGATGTGCATCAGTTTATATCCCGGTCGGTATAGCTTTCAATTTTTATGTTGTCTAGTGCGGCCTCTAGTTTCTATTTCTTTGTTCTTCTCCTATGTGAGCCAAACAATACATGTATGTATACTTATGAACTATCATTGAGGCTTAAAAGGGTTCCCACATTGATATGCATGTGTAATAATGTACAGCATTGGAACCAATATTGTTATTTGATCAATGCTGGTATAATATAAAATTCTGAGACCTGTGGTGCTATTCCAATGGTTAGATACGAATTCTGTCCATATTCCATCGTTGTGGGGTCATGTGGATGGCCAATGAAGGCTCCTATTTTAGGGGTGTCTAGTTAGCATTGCGTCGAAGCACTCTTGTTCCTACAGCGAGGCGCTGCCGTGATTTGGAAGTTATGGGTTCGTATCCCGATCAATAACAATAGCTTTCAATTGTTATGCTGTCTAGTGGGTCCTCTGATCCCTATTTCTGTCTTGTATTTCTATGAGAGTCATACTATACATGTGTGTTTAATTATGAACTATATCAGTTTATATATGAAGAATATTTTGTACAAAATTTCCTTGTCCGTGAGAGTTAGAAAATGAGTTCATGCATGTTATAGAGAGCCAATTTTAATATACGGCTGAGAATCCTGAACAATCAGTAAACAGGGGGAAACAATACTAGAAGCCCTGGAAATGTGGTTTTATAGAAGAATGCTGAAAATTAATTGGACAGCCAAAATGAGCAATCTGGACATTTTGAGGGAAGCTAAGTCACAAAGACAACTTATCACAAACATCAGAAAGAAGCAGGTATAGTTCTTGGCAAAATTATGAGAAAACAAAAAACTGGAACATGTCGTGTAAACCTGAAAGATTTGTGAAAAGAGAGATAGAGGAAGACAGCGTGAGAAAATTACTGAGTCTTGTATCACGGCGTGATAGGGAGTCAACACATGAATTGATCCATGTCGTCCGGACATCGCAATTTGTGAGGGGGGGGGGGGGCATGATAGTCCACACCAGCCGGCAAAGCACTGGATGATGATCAATTGATATAGGAGCGTTGTGGCGTTGCCGTAGGAGCGTCGTCCTAAGTAGTCCTGTGTGGTGGTCTTTGTGGTTTAATTGGCATTTACGAGTTATGTGGAGGTTGATGTAAACGCAAGGTTACAGCTCTCACGCTTAAAATCCATGTGCAGTGATAACGGGGTAGTGGGTTCAATCCACACACCGGTCAATGGGACTTGGAATGATTAATTCTCGTCCTTGGCTTGGGGACGTAAATTACAAGTACCTTAGAAGTGGGAGAGGGGGTTCACCTCATGGCGAGGGGTACTGGTAATAAGGAACGGTGACCCGCACGTAAAGTAGTGCACTCTCTAGTGCGAACAGCTACTAATAGTATCAGCGCGTGTGTAGACTACGATTGAGTGCACAGCGAGCGAACAAACTCGTTATTTCTACTGAGCAATATGTTTTGTAATGGCAAATTACTGAGCGTAATATTTCCAAGAAATCAACAATCAGCTGAAAGATGGTAATGTTGACAGCGATGTCCTATAAAGGATATGCGAAAAAAAATATGTTTTATGCTCAACCAGTCCTCAATGAAAGGGTATTGTTGTTTTTATTGTTGTTATTGTTGGTGGTGGTGTTATTGTTGTTGTTGTTTGTGGTGATGGTAGTGGTGTTTGTGAATCATACAGAGAACTAAGTTTTAACGCCTACAAGAAGCAAATGGAAAACTTAAACTGATTAGAGAAATTAGACTTAGACAATCACGTTATGAGAAGAGATAAATTGGAAAACTTGGTAACTGGCAAGATCGAGGGGAAAAGAACAAGGAGAAGGCAGAGAAGTAAATACCTGGATAGCTTGGCCACGTGGCATGGTCGAGACGAGAACACAGAGCTGATCAACGACTCTGGTGGTCGCGTGAGATGGTAAAACATGACCGCCTACGCTTATCGGCATGGCACATGATGATGACATCACGTGAACCTGGAACAGGGCTGGCGTCTTTTGGAGTGAGGCTGATGAAGAGGCTATCCTCTAGCTCGTCACTACAATATCATCCCCGAGGGAACTGTGTTACAGTCCTTCCCCCTCTCCAAACGGAGAAACCACTGGGGTATGAAGGTCGATTCTGGAACGTGAATGCTGCCACTGTCGTGTCTGTCATCTACTGCCTATAGTAACCTGCTGTGTACGGTAGGGCGGTCTTGAGCCAGAGGAATTAAGACCGCCTGACTAGTGCAGTCGCCGCGAACTGTGCAGATCATAATTTTATTTTTGTCCACGACAGAAAAGAAACGAAAAAAAAACAACAACAACAAATCCACACCTTACCGAGGATTGGAACCCGGGTCACCCGAAGGAGAATCCGGTATTCTAGCGCTCGACCAGCCGCGCCTCAACGTGACTTCAGAGAGGAACATGTGGATGTTGCAAGGCCATGGTTCAGCACAGCCTGTACTGACTACTCAGATTCCTTCGAAGCTGGTCCTCCAAAACCCTCCACGGGGGATTCGGTATTATTTTGTCAACAGTACCAAGCAAAAGGTATGATTCAGGTCAGTATTTACGAGAGAAAAAAAACAAACCTAGTCGTCCTCGTCCAACCTGCTTCTTCATTTGTATGTGACTTTTCACCGTCTTTCTACTGGGGGGAAGTCAATAAGTAAGTCACAAATGGCTGTAGAAACATAACTAAATATGATAATAACTTGAAACCAGTTTATTTTTATACATACATTGTCCCTTTATTTCTCAACATAATTTCCACCAACATTGATGCACTTATCCCATCGTTTTATCAGTCCTCCCAAACCGGCTGCATAGAACTGCGTGCTCTGTTTTCTAAATCACGTTTTCACTTCACATTCAACTTCGGCGCCATTCGCGAAATGTCTCCCGCCAAGGTGGGTTTTCAGTGGACCAAAAAGGTGGAAATCGCTAGGGGCTAAGTCGGGGCTGTAGGGTGGATGTTCCAGAACTTCTCACCTTAGTTGGTTAATTTTCTCCTGCGTTAATCGAGCCGTATGTGGTCTGGCTTTGTCATGAAGAAGCAACACTCCTCTAGTCAAGAGTCCTGGGCGTTTTCTTCGAATTGCATCATGACGCATCGATAGAACTTGACAGTACGATTCAGAATTCACATTGTCACCTTTCTTCTTGAAATTGGTTAAAAGCACTCCTTGACAATCCCAGAACACTGTCAGCATAACCTTCCCTGCCTTGAATTTTTGGACACAAAGCGAAGAAGGATATTTCCATTGCAGTGAAGCACGCTTTGATTCGGGCTGGTAGCGATGCACCCATGATTCGTCCCCAGTAACAATCCTGTTCAGCATGTCTTCTCCTTCATCTTCTTATCGACAGAGATGATACAAGGACAGGCCAAATCGGTTCATTTTGTGGTCCTCCTTCAATTGTCTGGGTACTCACCTTGAGCACGCTTTCTTAAATTTCAATCGATCATGCATTATGCTGTGTGCTGAACCATGTGAGCACCCTATTGCAGATGCTACAAAGTCTTTCGTTACTAGCCTGTCACCTCCAATCATCTCCTCCACCCGCTGCACGGATGCTTCTGTTGCAATCTCAACAGGACGACCGAATCAGATTTCATCAACAATTTTAGAGCATCATTGATAAAATTTTCCTACCCAGCTATGCACCGCTGTATGGGACAAATATCTGTCAGCATAAGCAGGAAGCATTTCCTTATGAATGTCCTTTGCACGCAGTCCTTTAGCCTACAAAAATCGCATAACAGCACGTTGCGCTTTGGTTGTACACTCCGTAAGTATAATCGCCATTTTGTTTATGCGCTGCGCATGCGCATGAGACACCTAGCGCCACCTGACGAACGGAAATATAAAGTTCGGTGTTGCTGTCACCAAAAGACACCTGTAGAAAACACCAACTACATTTACCTGCCATCCCACAAAACCGTGTAACTTACTTATTGACTCGCCCTCGTATCTTTGTTCTGTTTCGAGTTAGTCCTAAACATAACTGGTTACATCATTTCCCCCGCTGTGTTCATTGGGTACGGTTGGGTATTATAGGGCATATGGCGCTAAACCCACACTTGTGTAGATCAGTCAGCAATCGGTGGGTGTTGAAGTCAGAATCAGGCCGGCCGCCTTTACTTCAAAAAATATTTGCTGAAACCCATTTCAGACTGGGTCAACCCAGGTCAATTTTAAAATTCCGCACCCATGCGGATTCGAACCAATGGCTACCAAACCGGGAGGCGAACGTCCAACCACTACCCTGTCGCGGTCCCAAATGAGGAGAAGATGCAGAGGGTAAATGCAAGAACAGTTACTAAATTTAGCAACAGTACAACGTTAACACGCACGTTTAAACAAGTTTGACTTATATGACGAGCTGATCGTCAGTCCGGTGGCACAATCATGAAAGTTGCTTGCTCAGGTTGAAGAGACGATCCTAAATACAACACTCTCTTAGACAAAACACGTCAAATAGTGACGACTATACAATGCCGAGACATACTTTGTAACGAGAGACTTCTGTAACGGGCTCAACTATATGTCTTTTTGACACAGTTATAAAAACCGCTTGCTCAGATTGAAGAGACGATCCTTAATACAACTCCACACCCTAAATACAACACTTTCTTTTGACAAAACACGTCAAATTGTGACGACTACACAACGTCAACACGCATTTTGACACAAGTGGGACTTCTATGACGTCGCAGCTATTGTCTTATTGACACGATCATGAAAGTAGCTTACTCAGGTTGAAGAGACGATCCTAAATACAACACTACCAAACAGAACACGTCAACAAAGTCAGATATCAAGCGCTGACGACTGTTGTGATGACATGTATCAAGGTTTACCAGGCTGTGGTAAAAGCGGCAATCTGTGTCTACGATGGTGTGTTGTTTCGTCAAACAGGGGTCGATAACCCTCATAAAATATACTTTAGAATGCCAGAGGACGGGCAGGTAGACGGTTGTAATGAACATATATTATAAAAACAAGTTTGCTACATGTTCTGTACATAACGTTGCAGTGAACCCTAGTATTTATTGGCTGTTTGTGGTTTACTTAGGTATGCCATTGATTTCTGAACGATTTCACATCATCGAAATTAACGCGTAGCGAAATGCTACCAAATCGTGCGGGCTGATTTGGAACCTTCGACTCGGTATGACGGGGGATTGAGAAACTACGTTTCACTAGCCTCTACACCAAAGACGCCGACAAGTGTATACACTGTAATATAAGTTTAACATGTAATTGTGAACAGTATTTCTGCCCATATTCTCTTTGTTGTGTCAATATCTTCTTTCTGACCTACCTACCTACCTACCTACCTACCTACCTACCTAACAACCTACCTACCTACTTACCTACACAGTAAGCTAGCTAGCCCTCTCTCTCTCTCTCTCTCGCTCTCTCTACCTACCTACCTAACAACCAATAAGATAGACTGTCTACCTATGAAACTACCTAATTGCCTATCCATACAAATATTCATCCACCCAACTACACCTTCATCCATCCATCCATCCATCCATCCATACGTCTGTCTGTCTGTCTGTCTGTCTGCCACGAAAGTAATATTACACCTAATTACAACAACAACCACATCAACAACAAAAAAAAACCTCAAAGAAATGTGTGTGTATGTGGGTGGGTTGGGGGGGGGGGGGGAAGATGCAGCAGCAAAATTCATTGGCAGTCGTATTTCAAAACCACTCCGAAACAATACAAGGCCAAAATACATGTAGTGCAAATAAGACTAACATTAACCTTTTTTATTATTTTTTTTGCTGTTCATGATGGATGCATATATAAAGCGCGCATCCGAGTTCACATAAAGCGAATGTCCGAGTTCACGAATGGCTCATATATATATACTGCATTATTTATCACGCGTGACGTGTTTGTGGCTCGCAGTTCACATCAATTCTCGTCGGCCGCGACAATATCGTTATGACCGCACCGGCATTAAGGAACCTTGAAAGCAAAACAAGGAACGGGAACACAAGATAGGAAAGAAGCAAAAAAGATCATACACACAACAAAAGGGGTCAGCACTCGGAAACATGTAAATGGAGTATTTTGTAATGAGCAATTAACAGGATAACATTGTTGCGGTTATTGTGTGAAACAAAGGAACTCACGGATACGCCTCTGATTATATTCATTCATAACGGAATTGGAAATGAGCTCTTCAAATATTCTCCCACAAAAACTGGTTCCGTGTTTCAACGGACTTCGTATGCATTAATCGCCTTTGTGTGAAATAACGGAGAATGAGGCTACGCCTCTGATTGTATTCATACTTAACATTATTAGCAAAGAGTCTTTAGACAATTCCCTCGCCAAAGCTAGTTCAATGTTTCTCCTCACTTTGTCTTCATATCATTTCCACTTATTTGTGATAGATCCATCTCCTCCCTCTAATAGACCAGACCTCAAGGGCGTATATATTTGAATATATGCTGTTCTGTAGTAAAGGAAATGTCAGTTTTGAGCGAAGACCGCAATAGTACAATACGCTGCGAAACAATGGATGCGTTTAGTTGAATAACTAGCCTACATCATGTCGGTTGTAATCTCCGTGACAGATTCCATACATATGGTCAGTGTGTCGCATATTTCATTCTCCATTGTGTGTGCAGACATCATCATCACATGATGTGTTCTATCCCGGCCATTGTCTGCGTTATAGCCGATATGAAATATATATTTATGTGATACTACAATATGTAGTCTGCCAATGCTGTGTGAATGTTGTCAAGTGAATATTATCCAGTGAGTGTTATCTAGGGAATGTTATCTAGTGAATGTTGTCTAGTGAATGTTATCTATTGAATGTTATCTAGTGAATATTGTCTAGTGAATGTTATCTAGTGAGTGTTATCTGGGGAATGTTGTCTAGTGAATGTTATCTAGTGAGTGTTATCTAGTGAGTGTTATCTAGTGAGTGTTATCTGGTGAATATTGTCTAGTGAATGTTATCTAGTGAGTGTTATCTGGGGAATATTGTCTAGTGCTTGTTATCTAGTGAATGTTATCTAGTGAATGTTATCTGGGGAATATTGTCTAGTGAATGTTATCTAGTGAATGTTATCTAGTGAATGTTATCTGGGGAATATTGTCTAGTGAATGTTATCGATGGAATGTTGTCTAGTGAATATTATCCAGTGAATGTTGTCTAGTGAATGTTGTCTAGTGAATGTTATCTAGTGAATGTTGTCTAGTGAATGTTGTCTAGTGAATGTTATCTAGTGAATGTTGTCTAGTGAGTGTTATCTAGTGAATGTTATCTAGTGAATGTTGTCTAGTGAATGTTATCTATTGAATGTTATCTAGCGAATATTGTCTAGTGAATGTTATCTATTGAATGTTATCTAGTGAATACTGTCAAGTGAATGTTATCTATTGAATGTTATCTAGTGAATATTGTCTAGTGAATGTTATCTAGTGAATGTTGTCTAGTGAATGTTGTCTAGTGAATGTTGTCTAGAGAGTGTTATCTAGTGAATGTTATTTAATAGGGAAAGTTGTCTAGTGAATGTTGTCTAGTGAGTGTTATCTAGTGAATGTTATTTAATAGGGAAAGTTGTCTAGTGAATGTTGTCTAGTGAATGTTGTCTAGTGAATGTTGTCTAGTGAATGTTATCTAGTGAATGTTATCTAGTGAATGTTGTCTAGTGAATGTTGTCTAGTGAATGTTGTCTAGTGAATGTTGTCTAGTGAATGTTGTCTAGTGAATGTTATCTAGTGAATGTTGTCTAGTGAATGTTGTCTAGTGAATGTTATCTAGTGAATGTTGTCTAGTGAATGTTGTCTAGTGAATGTTGTCTAGGGAATCTTATCTAGTGAATATTGTCTAGTGAATCTTATCTAGTGAATATTGTCTAGTGAATGTTATCTAGGGAATGTTGTCTAGTGAATGTTATCTAGTGAATATTGTCTAGTGAATGTTGTCTAGTGAATGTTGTCTAGTGAATGTTGTCTAGTGAATGTTATCTAGGGAATGTTGTCTAGTGAATGTTATCTAGGGAATGTTGTCTAGTGAATGTTATCTATTGAATATTGTCTAGTGAATGTTGTCTAGTGAATGTTGTCTTGTGAATATTGTCTAGTGAAAGTTATCTATTGAATGTTGTCTAGTGAATGTTATCTAGTGAATGTTATCTAGGGAATGTTATCTAGGGAATGTTATCTAGTGAATATTATTTAGTGAATATTGTCTAGCATATGTCGTACAGAGAATGTTGGCTTATTGAACACTATCTAATCATATAATCTCTTCATATTTCACATATTCTTCTAGACATGTACATGAATACCAGCGAAGATTTTTTTTTTTTTTTTGTTGCCTCTATGGTTAGCGGATATGTTTTCTAGCATTACCTCAATGGTCGGCGAATGTGTTTTCTAGTATTACCGCCATGGTCAGTGAATATGTTTACTAGTGTTGTCTCTATGGTCAGTGAATATGTTTGTTTGTGTTGCCTCTATGTCACTATGGCACTTGTGTATGTTTTCTTGTGTTGCCTTTATGTCAGTATGGCACTTGTGTGTGTTTTCTTATGCTGTCTATCAGCCAGGTGGGTCTGTTTTCTTATGTTGTCTCTACCGTTGAATGTGCTTTCTTAAGTTGCCTCTTTGTCCCGTGAATGTGTTGTCTTAAGTTACCTCTGCGGCTCTTAAATATGTTTTCTTAAGTTGTCTCTATGTCCCATGAATGTGTTCTCTTAAGTTGCCTCTATGTTCCGTGAATATGTGTCTTATGTTGCCTAGTCGACCCATGAATGTGTTTTCTTAAGTTGCCTCTACGGCTTTTGAATATATTTTCTTAGGTTGCCCCTACGACCCCCGGAGCTCCCCAACAACTGACAAGACATCTCAGTGCAGTAAAGAAGAGAAGTTTATTCCCGTTCGTTTGTTGCCTCAATCTGACTAGGCTTCGTAATCACGTGCAATACAACTCTTCGTAAATATTTATGAGTCGTCAAAATGGCGAAGACTGTTTTTGTCTCCAGCTCTTCCCCCGCTCCGCTTGTGCGGTAGTGATTTTAAAAAAAAAATATTTAGTAATGCCAGGCGCTTACAAAACATGCAGCCGAGACAAAGATAACGGGAATAAACAAAGAAAATGGCAATCCGATTACCGCTGGTGAAACTTCAACTCAAGCTTTCGAATCAGACATATATGTAGGTAGGAGTGGGGACTAGATTGAGAAATAGGCAAATAATAATTAGAATACGAGGCTAACAACAGAAGTTTCAAAGATATAGAACATTTGTGGAATGCAACAGAAATTAATTGCTGAATGGATAAAGGGTTCGCTTTTAAACTTCCAGTATGTTGATGTCGAGGTAGCGGGTTCAACCCCTACGCTGGTCAGTTGGACTAAAATATTAACTTCTCGTCCTTGACATGGATTGGTAAATTACAAGTACCTCAGAAGTCGAAGTGGGTTCCCCTGATGGCGAGGGACACTGGTAATAGGGAAGGCTAATTCACAGCAAACAGCACTATAGATTTCATAATTTTATATTAATCAAGCAAGATGAAATAACACAGAAACACATCGGACAGTAATGCGTATTTGGTATATTACAAACATTTAAAGAAGATATTCTTGAAACCGGTCACGTGACTGACAGGGACAACGCGTTTCGCGTGCTGTTTAACACAAACATGGCCGAAAGTTAGAAGTGGCAGAAGCCATGACGATCCATATGCAAAGGCCAACTTTGTGCACACACAAAAAAAAAAAAACAGGACATGATAGTCAGTTTAAAGTTACCGAGGTAGGCAATTTAAATTAACGAGGGAATGTTTGCGAGTGTGTTTCAGCTTGAAGAATGCATCTCACTGCTTTAGTTTATGTTGTGTGAATTCTGAAGTTTGCACATGACGAGATGCAGCGAAATACGTCTGGCAACAAATTGTTCAGTTTATAATTTGCGTTCACACCGACTGGGTAGAAATGATAAGGGCATTTGTTCTTAAATTTCCGGTTCGCTGATGGCGAGACAGGAGGTCAACTCCTACACCGGCATTACGTTGGACGTGGTGACACTTACCCCTCTTGTTCAGTAATCAATGGCAAACTACTGAAAGTACAATTCAATAATTCAGTAGCATGTCCTTTGCAGAATCTTTCTCCCATAACAACCTCCCAGAAAACATCTCGATCATAAGCAAGATGTCCCGCGTCTGATACACCCATCTGGAGATCATCCGCCACATCCTGCACCCATCTTCTCTTTGGCCTTCCTCTTCCTCTCTTCCCAGGCATATACCCCTCCATTATTGTTCTCTCCAAACTTCCATGACGTTTCAAGTGACCAAAATATTTCAGTTTTCTTTGTTTTATGGTCTTCAGTAGCCAACCTTCTTCAATATTCAGATCAAACGTACAAGAAAATAAATCTGGAGTTGGTCGCAACGGCATGCAAAGGACATGCAACAATTAAATTGTTTGTGTCTTCGTATTCAAATTCCAGGGATGTCAGGAAGGCCAAATGGATAAGAGCACGTGTCCTTAAACATCCGGTGTGCTAATGTCGAGGTCGCGGGTTCATCCCTTACACCGGTAAGTTGGACTAAAATGTTGACTTCTCGTCCTTAATTTGGGAACGTAAATTACAAGTACCCCAGAAGTCGCAGTGGGTTCGCCTGATGGCGAGGGACAATGGTAATAGGGGAAGCAAATCCACATGCAAAATATCAGTCCAGTGATGTTAAAATAGTAGCACAGGTATGGACTATGTTTGAGTTCAAAGCGAGAGGTCAAACAGAAAAAAATAGGAAAAAAAAAAGAATAATGCATTAGGGAGAAACCATTGTTGGGAATTTAAAGAAGAGACATGATATCCCAAATGTCCCATATTTGGTCCATATGACCAGTTTCCTGTTTCACGGACGAGGACTGCCCATACATTTCTTTGTCAAGGTCACCATAAAACCCGAAGTTGATATCCTTGAGGTGCCTGTTTCTGACACGTCCTACGTGTCCCAATTTCCTTTGTTCAGTTTGCCTTTGACCTACAATTTTGTCAGTTGACAGTGGCACTGCTAATCCATGTTGTCTTAAACGTGTAAGTGTGCCAGTGTGTGTGTAACCCTCTTTGGACAACAACCATCTTCAAATTAATATCCTATTCGTATCGGAGCAGATACGAAACAATTAAAACTAAAAATTACAAAAGATTAGACATATATCTGTTGTTGTTATAACTAACATATATCCATTCAAGCACAGAAGGCACAAATAATATGTTGCACGATGTATTGCCTGACATATTTCGTTGCATCTTGCCAGGTGCATACTGCAGAGGTATACACCATATGAAGTGAATACAAACTAACCATCCGAATATCCAACCATCCATCTAAACATCTATCGAACAAATCACTCAGCCAATCATCAAATCAATCAACCAAACATCCAACCATCTATCCAACCATTAAGTCAACCAACGATCAAACTAACCAGCCAACCAAACATCCATTAAACCAACAACCAATTAACCATCCAATCAATCATGCAACAAACCGCCCAACCAACTAACCAACCATCCAGCCAGCAACTACCCAACCATTCAATCAACAAACCATCCAACCAATTAACCAACCACCCAGCCAACCAACCAACTATCTAATTAATTATACAACCAACCATCCAATTAACCATCCATCCAACACACCATACAATCAAATATCCAGCCAACCGTCCAAGCAACCATCCAACCAACACCCATCCAACCATTCAACTAACCAACCAAATAACCATCTATTCAACTATCCAACCAACCTACTATTTACCCAACTACTCAGCCATCCAACTAACCAGCCTTGCATCCAACTAACTAAGCAACCACCCCATCTAACCAACTTTCCAAACAACTAAACACCCAACTAAACAACATATACACTCTTAAATTCATATTTTCTTACTACTGTTACTTGCTAGAATTGTTATCACAACTGCATATCAAATCATGGCAATACGGCCTTTCTTATTGTGAATTACCTTCTCACTTTCTCATAATCAGATTTTTCATAACCTGAAATTCCTGGGATTTATTTTTGTTCATAAGCAGTCTTCGGTAATCTTAAAAGCAACATTTCTCAGTTACACTACCTACTCAAATCACACCTCGTATCATTCGCCATACCTTCTCAGTAATTATCACCATACGACTGTAATATCCCTAGTTTCTCATTTTATCTCTACAACTCAATTAAATCTTAGTTTCATCATGCAGGCTCCTGAACCTCCATCTGTTTTTCATTGAGCATCTGTTTGCCTGTCGATCAGCTCATTACAATCACCGCAACATGGACAGCTAGCAAGTCATAAGAGATCAAAGTTACTTCCACATGATTACGTCATCTGGTTTGGAGTATCCTGTTTATGCATTATTCATGGCTGCTATTTGAGACTGTGAATCCCGGAGCTGCTATGCTCTCAGTTACATAGATAAGAGTGATGTCATCAGCAGGTCGCACGTCAAACAGTGCCTTGTAATAACGTGTTAGCAGGATATGTCAGATTTCACAGCACCTGGAAACAGGACTCTCTTCTTCTTCTTCTTCTTCTTCTTCTTCTTCTTCTTCTTCTTCTTCTTCTTCTTCTTCTTCTTCTTCTTCTTCTTCTTCTTCTCCTGGTTCTCCTCCCTTCCTCCTCCTCCCCTTCTTCTTCTTCTTCTTCTTCTTCTTCTTCTTCTTCTTCTTCTTCTTCTTCTTCTTCTTCTTCTTCTTCTTCTTCTTCTTCTTCTTCTTCTTCTTCTTCTTCTTCTTCTTCTTCTTCTTCTTCTTCTTCTTCTTCTTCCTTCTCCTCCTCCTCCTCCCCCTCCTCCTCTTCTTCTTCTTCTTCTTCTTCTTCTTCTTCTTCTTCTTCTTCTTCTTCTTCTTCTTCTTCTTCTTCTTCTTCTTCTTCCTCATCCTCCTCCTCCTACTTCTCCTCCTCCTCCTCCGCCTCCTCCTGTTTCTGTTCCTTTGATTTATTTACTAATTTTTTCTTTACGGTCGCTCGCTTTGGACTCAAGAGTAGCCCATGCATGTAATATTACTTCTAGTGCACAGGACTGATTTTTATATTAGGATTATCTTTCCTTAATACCAGTGGCTCTCACCACCTGTCTGTCATTCTTACCTCGCTCTCACGCTGTCCCTGGCCTGTTCCATCTTCTCCCCCCCCCCCCTCTCCTCTTTCCCTCATATAATCCTTCATGTCCACACACCTTTCTCGCCTGCTCTTCCCGCATAATTGAAAAACTAAACACTCACCAGAAAACAAAATGAAAGTCAAGTTAAACAATAAACAAATTGAAAGTCAAGTTAAACAAAGAAAAAGAAAAAACATAATCGAAATGCAGACTACGAGGAAAAAAAACTGCAGAAACAAACAATACAAGGTAATCGGCTCACCGCTGGTCTCTTCAACATCAACAAATCAATTCCGAATTTCAGCTCTCCAATAGCTAATAATAGACATACATGCAAACAGACAGACATGCAGACAAATATTCTTGCCCAATGTCTCAGACAACCTTAGCGCCACTATGTTCTTTTGTTGCAAGTTCTCTTACAAAGACCCAAGACTTTATCACAGTGTTGAGGCCATGATATTATCAAATCGATCAATTTTGCAAGAAGAATGGGCACAGAGAAATTTAAACAGATGCGAAATGTAGGTTATTTATTCTTTTCAAGCAGCTACAGTACTGTTGGGAGTTTCGAGACCATGTCGATACACGTGCTACTACTTCTGGTGCACTGGAGAAACAAATGAAGATCGTAAACTGATTAGAGACATTAGACGTAGACAGTCAACATTTTTGGGGCATGTTATGAGAAGAAATGAATTGGAGAACTTGGTGACGACTGGCAAGATCGAAGGGAAGAGACCAAGGGGAAGATCGAGGAGTAAATACCTGGATGGCTTGGCCACGTGGCATGGTCGAGACAGGAACACAGAGCTGATCCACGACTCTGGTGATCGAGTGGAGATGGCAGAACATGACCACCCACGCTTATCGTCATGACACATGATGGATGGATGGAACATACCAGATGTCCGTCGTTTGAGAATCACTGATTTAATGCACGATATGCGCCTGTAACATATTAGTTGCTAATGGTTTGAGGATCACTGATTTACCACGCGCTGCCTACTTGCATCATGTGTGTCCACCCAGCCAGCAGTTGACAGATTTCTCTGTGTATATTGTACCTATCTGACAAGATCACGCATGCCTGTTTGACTCGAAGATTACTTCACAATCACAGCCCAACCTGGCAGTGTGACAGGCGTTAATGTGTTTAGTGTTCGTGCCAGTTCGTTATTTCGGGTCGTGCATATTTGACGTTCTTAAGTGTGAGTGCGTGTACTCGTGTGCGTGTGTGTGCGTCTGTGTGTGTGTGTGCGCTTCTTCTATATTAGACAATTTATCCACACAAATGCTTCATAGAATGTACGTTTTTGATACGGTTATCACACTGTCATTCACTGTCATTACTGCCTTTAGTATATTGCTGTGTAGGACAGAGAGGGGGAAGGATGTCTTGAGCCTGAGGAATTAAGACTTCCTGGCTAGGGCAGTTTCAGCCAACAGTGCAGGTTAGGATGTTCTTTTTGCACCCCGAGGAGAAAAATGCGTCACCTAACTGAGGTTTCGAACTTGAATCTCCAGAATAGAATCCCGGCTATCCGCTCGGGCAGCCGCTCCTCAATATTGTTATTATCGTGCGTTCGAAGTTTATTCGAGACGGGGATGTTGTTATTTTTATTTTATTTTTTTTAATTTTTTTTTTGTTGGTGGTTTGGACTTTCAAGTCCACAAATACAAAAATGGATACTAGGAAATTGTATTGGAAGTTAATGCGACTGGAGTGATACTAGCCATAGCACCAACTGAGAGTGGATTGGTCTAGAATATTAGACTGAGGCCGTGTACTGTTTAATTGTCGGCGTTTGTAGCTTAAGGGTGGTGAACTAAGGTTCACAATCCCGGTTCGAAGACAGCTGTCGGCGATTTGGAAGCAGGCCAATGTGTGTTGCTTTTTCACAATGACATAATCGTCGGCCGCACAGAAAGCAAGGTAAACTCATTCATTCATTCAGTAGTATGTCCTTTGCATAACCTCGCTCCCATAACAACCGTCTGGAAAACTTCTCGTTCAAAAGCAAGATGTCCCGCGTCCGATAAACCCATCTGGAGATATCCAAAACATCCTTCCCCCATATTCTCTTTCGACTTCCTCTTCTTCTCTTCCGGGGCATATACCCCTCCATGATTGTTCTCTCAAAACTTTCATGGCGTTTCAAGTGACCAAATTATTTTTTAAAAATGATTGTTAAGGTTTTTTGGCAAGTTTTCCAGAAGGAAGTGTGCCGTTGCTTTCCTTCTGAACAGCGAGTGACCTACTGAACGTAAAACAGTCTAGTAAATCACAGACAGTCAAAAAATTATGCGGTTGATTGCAGTTCTATAAATTAAGATGCAAGTAACTGTTTTGAACTGTTTACCTAGAGATTTAATGTACACATAGATTGATCCGTTCTGTGTTGAAATTATCCATGTCTGCTCTATAAGCGGAGAATAACGCACTGTGGAGGTATTAAAGTGGGCAATGAAAGTGATAATTTTCAATTCAGTCCAGCCAAAATACGTTTCCAATTTTTAACATACTGAGTGGGTAAAACTTGGAGCGAAGCGACGTAGAACAGGAAAACAAGAACGAGAACAATCAAAACTAATCAAAGATGATGTGTAGGACGAAAATAAAGAAATCTTCTATACGCCTTAACTGATTGAGTGCCAAATAATAATAATAATAATAATAATAATAATAATAATAATAATAATAATAATAATAATAATAATACATCGTCAGACGTGAACTCTCATTTGGACAGAAGGAAGATATATCCGCATAATAGGATCAACATGTTATTTATTTTGTTTCGTGGTATCTGTCACGAGCTCGCCATGAGTTAACCAGATAATAATACCGACGTTTGCTTGGCGTATATTTTCTAGGCCACAACAGTCGTACTAACAGAGTAAACACAGCTGCACAGGTTACATCGTGTCAGCCCATAAACACATTGGGTGGTGAGTGAGAAGGAAGGGATACAATGCGTTGGCAGTTTATAAACATTTAGAATCACATAGCCTTGCCCGGCTCAGTACATGGAACAGCCCTGTCTGTCAGTTATAGTTCCGGACATCAGGCGAAATGGCTGCTGGGATTGTCACCACTGAACAGAAGCTTGACAGTTTGTCAACAGTCAGAGACAAACCGGAATTGGCAGCGAGAGACAGGAAACAGTACATCTGTCAAGTCTTGTTTCCGGAACATCGAGAAGATTGACAGCGTGTTGGGAAAAACTCTTTGTTGGAACTGTACAGTAACTCTCTAGATTGTTATGGATGTCACAACCAGTGATGACAAATCTAACATTAATGGAGCCAGGGAGGATGGATCCCTGACAGGAGATGATCTGCCACTGTGCCACCTGTGTGGGGGAATAAAGGAGAACGTCACGTGGCCAACTTTGGTAGTTTGCCATATAAACCCGAGTTGGGATCAACTAGGGGGGAGTTGACCAAGAACCGTGGATTATGATGGACGTGTTTGAGGGAGAGCTCTACAGTGTTAGATTAATTTAACATTAACTAGCATGTGCCGTTATGGCAAAGTGTAGTAGCCATCCCGGGAATGAGGCGGTTTTTACATAAGGTAGTCAATATAGTCTATTAGTTCTAATTAATATAGACTGTAGCCTTGTTAAACTATAGTGTGATGATTAGCACTGTTAGTGGAAACTAGTTAGAGTAGAATAGTGATATTAACTCTGCTAGTTAAGAATAGATTAGTGAAGTGTTGATAAGCTTTACTAGTTGAGAATTTAGTAATGAGGGATAATTGGGATCTTCCCGTAGGTGTCCCTGGTGGGCGGGGTTCCGCATTCTGTTTGCTGATATTTTTTTCTTTGTCATAGCCTGATTCGACTCTAGGTGGGTAGCTAATCTGCTCTATGACTAATTCTAGTTAGCTAAAGATCATTAAGCAAGGTGATAGGCTTACACTCAGCCGAAAGGATCAGTGACTAGTACTATCACCAGATGTGTTGTTTCTATCCTAGGTTCCCTACCAGATCCAAGGAAACTCTACAAGTTTTGGGAAAGAATTAAAAAACCCATTCTGAAGAACACCAGTTCAAGAGTCAATAAAGTTGCATACAGAAACGTAACTTACGCTAGAAGGAAATTGATTCATCAAAGAGAGTGATGCATACTGATGCACCACACAGCATTAGACAGTAGTAACGAACCGAGAACCGGCTAAGAGTACCTAGTGTTAGTACAGTAACAATTAACATTAGTAATTAGCACTTATGGACTGAATGGTTCGATGTGCAACGAGGATGATCTGTCGACTAACTAACTAACTAACTAACTGCGTACACACTGCAAAAGACTTGTGCAGTTTGTTTAGGAACATTAGGAACGGACATGGTGTAGAGTGCAACCGGTCCCTGATTAACTCTTAATACCACCGGTGTCTATTTCGGATGTTCATGAAATTGGATTACCAGAGGTCTACAGAGGCAAAGCAGTATCCGGCAAGATGGTTTCGGCAACGGGTGAGAAGTACATGTTCTGACGTAACGTGCTGTGGTCTATCTTTGCTGGGATCTGCTGACTGGGTTGCTGTCTGAGAGTCAGAGTCTACACACTTTATAGAACACGTCACACATTTTCTTCACATACACGTCTCATATACGTTACACTTTTATTTTAATAAATTACTCTTTATTAATTTCTAGAAGCAAGAGTTGTTGAGTATGTTGCGTTGGGGAAGTATGAGAAGGGGGCATAGTACGACAGTGTGAGAGTGATAGGAAAAGGTGTCCATAGGCTGATGGAGTGTGTTGGACGGAAGCTGGTGGATTCTCCAGAATATTGAGAGGAAAAAAATATTATAATGTGGGTGTCGACTCTCTTCACTCCAGGGACGACACTTTAAAGGAGGACACGACATTATTGGGGGCTCGTAAACGGGATCTTTGGACAGCGGGATCTCTCGTAAACGGAATCTTTGGACAGCGGGATCTCTCGTAAACGGAATCCTTGGACAGCGGGATCTCTCGTAAACGGAATCCTTGGACAGCGGGATCTCCCGTAAACGGAATCCTTGGACAGCGAGATCTCCTGCAAGCAGGAACGTTTGACAGGGGGATCTTCTGACAACGGGGTCTTTTGACACGGGATCCTTAGTTATTAGAGGGAGATATCATTTTGGAGAATCCAGCTAGAGTGAATGTGGATAGGGGTTAGGACTAATATCTTACCTGTTCACACTTCACACGTCTGCATAGGTCTGTGGTCCTGATTCTACTCTTGTCACTGAGTGAATGTGCTGTGTGTGGTAATATCTAGATTTATAGTACTTGTTCATATATCTGTATAGTAATTTGCAGTTATATTGTACTAGACCTGCTAGCTTACCTCTCTGTATAATGGCCGCCCCTAAACTTAGCACAGCAGAATTAAAGGCAAGGGGGGAAGAAATGGGATTGGCGGGGTCTGCTCTAACGGATTACATACAGGAAGTGGAGAGAGAGTATCGTCAAGCAGAAAGGGATGATCGAAAGGCCGAGTTGGAATTGAGAAGGATGGAATTGGAAGCTGAGCAATCAGCTAAGAAATTGGAAGCTGAGCAAGCAGCTAAGAAATTGGAAGCTGAGCAAGCAGCTAAGAAATTGGAAGCTGAACAAGCAGCTAGGAAATTAGAAGCTGAACAAGAAGCACAGAAGAGGGAGCACGAGTACCGGATGCGGGAACTCGAGCTCAAGAGTCAATCTAATGGAGAAACTGAGGGAGCAGTTGGAGGTTCCTCCATCCCAGGATCAACACCAGTAGGTGGACATGGGTACCATGCTATGAAGTTTCCTTTAGCGGTCTACGAGGAGGACAAAGAGAAGATTGACCAATACCTTCAACGCTTCGAGGCTATGTCAGTTGCTATGGGTCTGGAGCGTAACAAATGGAATCTTAAGCTATCCCAGGGATTACGCGGGACCGGTTACGAGGTTTATACTCGCCTGCCACCAGGATATGAGAACAATTATGACGAGTTAAAGACGGCTCTGCTGAAACGATTCGAGGTTACGTCACATACCTACCGGAAAAAATTTCGAGCAGCGAAACGAGAACCGGGGGAGTTGTTTGCCGCCTACAGTCTGCGTCTTAAATCTTATCTCCACAAGTGGATGGATTTGGCTGGGTTCGCACATGACTATGAGAGTCTGGAAGAGCTCATGGTGGTCGACCAGCTGAAGAAGCAAATGTCTAAACCTCTCAGGACGTTCCTGGGAGAACAAGGAGCGGAACGTATTGACCTCGTGAATAAATTAGCAGAACGGTTCGTCGAGGTACATGGGGAGGCAGGGGAGAACCTTTCAACCAACACCAAAAGTCAAGAGAAACATGACAAGAAGAAAACCAAAAACTCAGGAACAAAAAAGTGGGAACCTTATGTGCAAAAATCAGAGGATAGTTCAGAGAAGAAGAAGGAGGGAAGCAAGAGCACTTCAAGCTCTACACCTAAACGACCGTGGTCGGAGAAGTGGTGTTCAATTTGTAAGTCACCCTCTCACAATACGAGGGACTGCAAATCGAAGGCTAAGAACCCTCACTTTGCAGCATGTCAAGTGACTTCCAAGGAGGTTGTCACGGAAAAGGCCAAGGTCAACAAAGAAGCTCGCCACCAGGAGAGCTCATTCAAGTCCGACAATAGAAAATCTAGGACAGGGAAATGGTGCAACCAATGTCAGTCAAACACGCACAATGCTATTGACTGCAGAGGAGAGTCAGGAGACACTCAATTCGTCGTGTGCCCCGGGAAACCTAAGGTGGAGCCCACCGAACAGGTCGAGGCCGAGGAAGAGACTCCAGACCAGGAAAAACCACCTGTAGTGGAATTGGTAGAGGTTAACGGTCGTCAAGTGGAGTGTTTATACGACACAGGACTGGACGGGGAGGCCGTGATTTCTGCGGATCTGGTACATCCAGAACAATTCACAGGTGAAACATTGGACATACAGCCTGCACAGAAGAGTGCTGTAACCATGAAGTTGCCCATTGCTAATGTGGAGATTCGGTCAAGGTACGTCACCGGCACCATCAAGGCCGCTGTATTGACCGATCCCATTTTTCCAGTCATCCTAGGTTGCCGGTATGTCTTTCTGGGAATGCCCAGGGAGCCAATCCATATGGGAGCAATGCAGACTCGCTCTCAGACGAAAACGGAAGAGGCAGACGCAATTGTGACTAACCCAATGCCGGGGGAGCTACGAACTGCCCAGAGTGAGGATGATACTTTACGTCCTTGCTACAAAAAGCTGCAGAAAAGTGCTGATCCACCAGGACGGGGGCAGTACTACATGAAGAATAGGATACTCTACAGGAGAGCAGGAAGGGGAGACAACCTATACGGTCAGTTGGTCGTCCCGAAAGCTCATCGGTCCCAGATTCTTCATATGGGGCATACCATCTCCTTTAGTGGACACATGGGTATTGCCGCCACCATGCAGCGGATTTCCTGCCATTACTATTGGCCGGGAATGACAGATGATGTGCGTCGGTATGTGAAGTCATGCCCTGAGTGCCAGAGGGTGGCACCGAAACACTGGACAGCACCGGTGATGTTGGGTGAGATGCCCATCATGAACTCTCCTTTCGAGAGGGTAGCCATCGATATCGTGGGTCCACTTCCCAGGACTAGGAAGAGGAACATGTATATACTCACAATGGTGGATTGCTGTACAATGTGGGGTGAGGCTATACCGTTGACCACGATTGACTCGAAACGAGTGGCGGACGCACTGATGGAGGCCTTTACCAGATTAGGCTTTCCGGATCAAATTCTGACGGACAATGGATCTCAGTTTTGTGGAAAACTCATGGAGGAGGTATTTAGGGTGTTTCACTCTAACCACATACATACCAGCCCTTACCACCCTCAAGCCAATGGACAAGTAGAGCGTTTCAACGGCACGTTGATAACAATGCTCAGGAAACTAGCGCAGGAAAAACCTGATAGGTGGGATGAATATATCCCAGCCGCTCTCTTTGCCTATCGGGAAGTTCCTCATGGCTCAACAGGACTACCACCCGCTACGTTGCTGTTTGGTCGTCCAATCAAAGGACCGTTGGAAGCCATGTTGAGGAGTTGGACTGAAGAGGGGACGTCAGAAGAAGTGATCTCATCCTATCAATACGTGGAGGAACTGAAAGAAAAACTCCATAAGGGATGGACTCTGGCAAATCAAAACTTGAAAAAGGCCAGGAAAAGACATGCGGCTTACTACAACCGTAGGTCTAAAGAAAGATCTCTAGAGGTAGGAGATAAAGTCTTGTTGCTACTCCCAACGGGAAACAACAAACTGGAGATAGGTTGGCAAGGACCATTTCCCGTGGAAAGGGTGATATCCAGAACCAACTATCAGATCCGGATCCGGGGAAAGTCGAAGATTTTCCATATCAATCTCTTGCGGAAATACGAAGAGAGACCCGGAGACAAGGCAGCTCACCTCATGGCAATGGCAGTTGCAGTGGAGACAGAAGTGGGAACCAACGAGGGCAGGGAATATCCCTTGGTACACCAGGAAACGTATAGGGATGTACAAGTGAACCCTGATCTGACCTCACAGGAGAGGGAAAAGATAACCCAGGTTCTCAAGTCTCATAAGGAGATACTGACGGATAAACCAGGACGAACGAGGTTGGTGGAGTTCGAGATGACTTTGACCACACAGGAGCCTGTTCGCCAAAAGGTTTACCCAGTGCCATTCTCTAAAGAAAAGGCCCTGGAGGAGGAAATACAAAAACTGCTGGAGGATGACGTGATTGCACCATCCACATCCCCATACAATGCGGGGGTAGTTTTGTTACGCAAACCAAGTGGAGAACACAGGTTGTGTATAGATTACCGACTTCTGAACAGTCACACACAATTTCAGGTGGAACCTTTGCCGAATCCAACTCAGTTATTCGCTAGGCTCCATAAGGCTCGGTACTTTTCAAAGGTGGATCTGAGTCGGGGGTACTATCAGATACCAGTCAAACCGGAGATTCGACCACTGTTAGCTTTCAGTACACCCAGTGGACACTACGAATTCAAGGTCATGCCCTTTGGACTCAGCAATGCACCCAGTGTGTTTACACGCATGATGAGGACTTTACTAGATCCGTTACAGGATCCATCCATCATCTCATTCATGGATGATATTCTGATTTCCAGTGACAGCTTGGATGACCACTTACAATCCTTGGAGAGAGTGTTTAATAGGCTCAAGGAAGCAGGGCTTACTGCTCGTCCAACCAAGTGCATGATTGGTTACCAGACTCTGGAATTTCTAGGTCACACCATCACTCCAGGACACATTGTCCCAGAAGAGAAGAACCTGGAGAAAATCAGAAATGCACCAAGGCCAAAAACGAAGAAGGATGTGCGATCTTTTCTCTCGTTGTGTGGGTTCTACCACAAATTTATCCCACATTTCACTGAACTGGGAGCTCCGTTGACGGAAACCTTGAAAAAGGGATTCCCGGATCAAATCATTTGGACACCAGAATGTGAGAATGCCTATAGTCAGTTAAAGGAGGCCTTGGTCAGCAAACCTGTATTACAGCTCCCTGACCTTTCCAAACAATTTGTGTTGAGAACAGATGCGAGTGCGATTGGAATTGGAGCCGCTTTGTTACAGGAAGGAAAAGACGATGCTTCGGTTTTGAAACCTGTGGCATACGCAAGTAAGAAACTTCTACAGGCGGAGAGGAATTATTCAACTGTCGAGAGAGAGTGTTTGTCCCTCGTATGGGCAGTGCAAAAATTTCAGCCATATTTGTATGGAGTTAAGTTTCGAGTCCAGTCGGATCATCAGCCCCTGATGTTCCTGGCTACTTCTCAGAAGCTCAACGCCCGTTTGATGCGGTGGTCGTTGTTACTTCAACCGTATAATTTCACAGTAGAGTACATTCCGGGGAAGGAGAATGTTGGAGCGGATTTCTTGTCAAGACACCCAGCTCCTGAAGAAGAGGAATGAATCATCTGGATTTAACTCATGGTGGAGAAGAGTGAGATGGACTACTCTCTTAAGAGGGGGCCTATGTCACGAGCTCGCCATGAGTTAACCAGATAATAATACCGACGTTTGCTTGGCGTATATTTTCTAGGCCACAACAGTCGTACTAACAGAGTAAACACAGCTGCACAGGTTACATCGTGTCAGCCCATAAACACATTGGGTGGTGAGTGAGAAGGAAGGGATACAATGCGTTGGCAGTTTATAAACATTTAGAATCACATAGCCTTGCCCGGCTCAGTACATGGAACAGCCCTGTCTGTCAGTTATAGTTCCGGACATCAGGCGAAATGGCTGCTGGGATTGTCACCACTGAACAGAAGCTTGACAGTTTGTCAACAGTCAGAGACAAACCGGAATTGGCAGCGAGAGACAGGAAACAGTACATCTGTCAAGCCTTGTTTCCGGAACATCGAGAAGATTGACAGCGTGTTGGGAAAAACTCTTTGTTGGAACTGTACAGTAACTCTCTAGATTGTTTTGGATGTCACAACCAGTGATGACAAATCTAACATTAATGGAGCCAGGGAGGATGGATCCCTGACAGGAGATGATCTGCCACTGTGCCACCTGTGTGGGGGAATAAAGGAGAACGTCACGTGGCCAACTTTGGTAGTTTGCCATATAAACCCGAGTTGGGATCAACTAGGGGGGAGTTGACCAAGAACCGTGGATTATGATGGACGTGTTTGTGGGAGAGCTCTACAGTGTTAGATTAATTTAACATTAACTAGCATGTGCCGTTATGGCAAAGTGTAGTAGCCATCCCGGGAATGAGGCGGTTTTTACATAAGGTAGTCAATATAGTCTATTAGTTCTAATTAATATAGACTGTAGCCTTGTTAAACTATAGTGTGATGATTAGCACTGTTAGTGGAAACTAGTTAGAGTAGAATAGTGATATTAACTCTGCTAGTTAAGAATAGATTAGTGAAGTGTTGATAAGCTTTACTAGTTGAGAATTTAGTAATGAGGGATAATTGGGATCTTCCCGTAGGTGTCCCTGGTGGGCGGGGTTCCGCATTCTGTTTGCTGATATTTTTTCTTTGTCATAGCCTGATTCGACTCTAGGTGGGTAGCTAATCTGCTCTATGACTAATTCTAGTTAGCTAAAGATCATTAAGCAAGGTGATAGGCTTACACTCAGCCGAAAGGATCAGTGACTAGTACTATCACCAGATGTGTTGTTTCTATCCTAGGTTCCCTACCAGATCCAAGGAAACTCTACAAGTTTTGGGAAAGAATTAAAAAACCCATTCTGAAGAACACCAGTTCAAGAGTCAATAAAGTTGCATACAGAAACGTAACTTACGCTAGAAGGAAATTGATTCATCAAAGAGAGTGATGCATACTGATGCACCACACAGCATTAGACAGTAGTAACGAACCGAGAACCGGCTAAGAGTACCTAGTGTTAGTACAGTAACAATTAACATTAGTAATTAGCACTTATGGACTGAATGGTTCGATGTGCAACGAGGATGATCTGTCGACTAACTAACTAACTAACTAACTGCGTACACACTGCAAAAGACTTGTGCAGTTTGTTTAGGAACATTAGGAACGGACATGGTGTAGAGTGCAACCGGTCCCTGATTAACTCTTAATACCACCGGTGTCTATTTCGGATGTTCATGAAATTGGATTACCAGAGGTCTACAGAGGCAAAGCAGTATCCGGCAAGATGGTTTCGGCAACGGGTGAGAAGTACATGTTCTGACGTAACGTGCTGTGGTCTATCTTTGCTGGGATCTGCTGACTGGGTTGCTGTCTGAGAGTCAGAGTCTACACACTTTATAGAACACGTCACACATTTTCTTCACATACACGTCTCATATACGTTACACTTTTATTTTAATAAATTACTCTTTATTAATTTCTAGAAGCAAGAGTTGTTGAGTATGTTGCGTTGGGGAAGTATGAGAAGGGGGCATAGTACGACAGTGTGAGAGTGATAGGAAAAGGTGTCCATAGGCTGATGGAGTGTGTTGGACGGAAGCTGGTGGATTCTCCAGAATATTGAGAGGAAAAAAATATTATAATGTGGGTGTCGACTCTCTTCACTCCAGGGACGACACTTTAAAGGAGGACACGACAGTATCTTCCGGAATGTCAATGCTCAGTGAACGGAAATTCACATTATAATATTTGTTCATTTGATTGTGTACCTTGTTTGACCCAATCCTACTTTTTGTTCGCCACTGAACCAGTTAATAGGTAATAGACATATGGTGCTCCGCCTACATGTTTCTAGGACAATCAACACTCCAGGGGTGGTGTGGTAAATATCACGCCGACTGCTTTCACTTCAAAAGACTGGAGACTAAGTAGTCTCAATGTATAGTGTCCGCCTCAAGTCCTGGAGGTCCCGGGTTAAAGCCTCGGTGAGAGCCGGGATTTTTTCACGTGGACTTCTGGTAAGAAAAATTTCCCCTGGTCTCTGGGTAGTGAGATCGGACGCCCGTGTGTATTGTTGCGCACGTAAAAAGTCCCTTGGCAGTTGGAAATCGAAAAAGAGTAGCCTAACAGCGCTGCCCGGGCAAAATTTCGAGTTAAAAATCAACCCAAAGTATTTCAGGATCATCGCCGGTGCTACGGAGTTCGTGCACTGAGCTGCGATTCTCCGTACTCAGTCTTGAGTTAGGAGTAGAACGGAGCACTTTATGGGTTACACCCGTGTGCCGTGATGTTGATCCGTGGACTAAACTAAACTAAACTAGCTTCAAAAGACCTTTGTTTGGTACAAATTATAGGCAGGGTCATCGACCTGAGAGCCCAGGCTATTTCGAAGCGAGTTGGTACCCCAAGACCACCAAGCAGGCAGACAATCCCCCAGCCACTACACCACCGCGGCTCCCAAGTCAAAGGGGATTCCAATGAAAGCCTTAAATGTGTGATAGACATTACAATAACCATGCCATAGTCTTGTAGCCTGTCAATGTTGTTGTTAATGGTATCAAGAGTGTTAATCACGTGACATCACGGTGCAGACGAACGCGTTGACGTCATAATGGCAGTTTAAAGATGGCCGACCCATTTTTAACATCCACCAAAAAGGAACAGCGTTCTTTTATCCGTGTTGCTTATCAGTGAAGGGTTGACAAAATTCATCCAGGAATGAAGGTCCAGTATGGTGATCCATGCCTGTCAGTCCAGTCTGTTCACGATCGGGTCATGGCTCACCGAGTAGTGACCCCAGTGTGGATTTTTCTACAGGGATCCAAGCACTTTATCGGCGCTGGAGGACTTGCATTAAACGCAGTGCTGACTACATCGAGAAATGATACATTTGTTCTTTACTTGTTCAGAATAATTTCTCCACACACCAAACTATAAACATGCAAGTTTTTCATTTGAACGTAGTTAAACAGAAACAAACAGTGCCCCGGTGTAGGTCCCTTCTATGGGTCTGCCGTTCATTTTGAACTCAAGGGTAACCCATACAGCTGCTACTACTTTTAGTGCACTGGGCTGTATTTTGCGTGTGAATTAGCTGTCCCTATTACCAGTGCCCACCTCATTGTGTAGGCTTGAATGCACAGTGGGATAAATGCCCAGTGGGATAAATGCCCAGTGGGATAAATGCACAGTGGGATAAATGCCCACTGGGATAAATGCCCAGTGGGATAAATGCCCAGTGGGATAAATGCACAGTGGGATAAATGCCTAGTGGGATAAATTCCCAGTGGGATAAATGCCCTGTGGGATAAATGCCTAGTGGGATAAATGCACAGTGGGATAAATGCACGGTGGGATAAATGCCTAGTGGGATAAATGCACAGTGCGATAAATGCCTAGTGGGATAAATGCACAGTGGGATAAATGCCCAGTGGGATAAATGCACAGTGGGATAAATGCACAGTGGGATAAATGCACAGTGGGATAAATGCACAGTGGGATAAATTCCCAGTGGGATAAATGCACAGTGGGATAAATGCACAGTGGGATAAATGCACAGTGGGATACATGCCCGGTCGTTCCCTCAACTTAGTAAGACGAGGAACCCGGGAATCGAACCCTTGTCCCACCGCGCCCATGCCATTACCTCCACGGCTCAAGTAGTAAATATGGAGTACCAAACATCCCCCTCTCCCTAAAAGAAAGAAACGTATAAAGAAATCATACACGTAACCTGTACACACATGTTCTCCCCGTTCTCGTTCTCCCTCCTCTGACCTGAACATTACTGTCTAATCAAATCAGTAGTTAACTTCCGGTTTATGACAGCCCCGTGCAGTTTTTAGTGCAATGAAATTGCTGAATGCCATATTTGTTTTCAGTTCATTGTTGCAGAGGTCAGCGTAACCGCCAGGTTTGAATCTCTGGCGCTTAAACGTCCTGTGCTGGCGGCGTGGTAGTGGGTTCACTCCTACATCAGTCGGTTGCACTTCAACGTTGATTTATTCTTCAAAAAGCAATTGCAAATTTTACAAAAAATATTTGCATATCCTTTACAGGACATTGCTGTCAACATCAGCATCTTTCAGCTGATTGTTGATTTCTTGGCAAGATTGCGCTCAGCAGTTAACTGCAAACAACTGATCGCAAATTTGCCTGGACAAATCAACCCGGGGTGCTACTGTTGTCAATAGACAGATACATAACGCCTAAAGATGTCCCATTATTTGTCCATTATACTATTACCTCTACCCCGTTCAACCCCAGAAGAGAAGTTATATTAAGGTTAATCGCCTGGCTCAGAGTAATAATCCTGTGACGGAGTCAGCCAAGAATAAGATATACATTGTAAGGTGACTGTTGTCCAAAGAGAGTATATTTGTATACAAACTGGGAACAAAGACGTAATATCAACAAACCAAATAGACGGAATAAAATATAACACAAACAATAGCTGTCATATAGCTGATGACAGCGTAGATGAGTTAACTTGATGAGTGAGTGCACCAATAATTAGAAATAGGAAAGTTTTAGAAAGGTGCACAATGCTGCTCTTAGAATAAACGAATGCCACGTCATACGGTACGTAGCATAACTACTCAACGGTAGTTTTGGGGCATTTCGCCCAGCAGTCTTCACACAATACAGTCGACGATATTTGATTACCAGTTTCCAGACACTACAGATCTACCAGCTTGGATAGTTAGAGTTCAGATAATACACAAGTTTATAGTCCATCAGTGTAAACATGTCAAGGTAGGATTATACTTGGTTGGTACGATACCATGCAGTAGGTATCTTCCAAATGCAACCACATTAGAGCACGTGAGGAGGTATGGGCAAATGTACTTGTCCCTAGACATCATGACACCTCTAATGCAGGCGTTATCACTGTCAGTGGCCTAACGGTCCAGCTACATATGGATGTACGAGTTGTAGAAACCTTACAAGAGTGAGAGTAGTGGGTGACAGACTGACGACTAGACCTTGCTCTCCACTCACGATTGTATTTGGATATCTGCCGGCAATAAAGTCGTTACCGTTCGTCTCCTATAGTCTGAACGACTTGTTGGTGCTTTTACTTGAGTTGTGTTGTCCTGGTAGAGGATTTTGTCAGTAGCCAAACATATGAACATAAGCCCAGGACCCCGCATCGTGACAATAGCTACTAATAACGATAGATAAACTCTTGATTTCTGGAAGTTTAGTGTTTATTAACTTAGCTGGTGTCTTTTTAAATGAGTTCTCTTGACTTAGAAATGCATTGATAAGTTTGAAGACAGTGCCGGCGCTGAATGTAATAGCAATGAAAGAAAGATTGAAACAAGTAAATTAAAGAGATTAAGATTATTAGACTTAACAAGTATATTCTATGACCAAATAAAGAAATTCAGGAACTATTACTGAATGAATGTGAGAACGAGTTACAACGCAATACATAAAATACAAAGCTTAAACAAACAATGGGAAGATCAACAAAAAGAAACAAATATTCACCCACAAAACAAGCAAAGAAATACTACCGGAAAGAAAATATACAGACCTGGATTACTGAAGAAATCTTATAATTGAATAGACAAAATAACACAAAGTAAACATGTCAAAAAAGAATGTGAGAAGATAAATAAAGATAAAAGAGATCAATGCATTCAGGTAAAAGATGTATAACCTAAATATATGTAAACACAATGGGAAAATTGAGCAACTTCACCCACCAAACAAGCAAAGAGATATTACGAGAAAGGAAACAAATCATTAAGAATAAATAGACGACTAAAGAAATCTTAATTTTGATGGAGGGGGAAATGACAAGAAAGAATACGATACGATACATTAAGAAACAAGAGATAAATGCATAAGCGCAACAATGCCAGAATATTGACATAAATTATATCAAAAATACAAAACATATGCACAAACAAGTCAGTGACTTGACAGGCAGAAGAATAAGATTAACAAAATAATGTATGAAATCAAAAACAAGAAAGGAATCAATAATGTATATTAAGGGTTTAAAAGGTAAGAATGTCGACTTCTTTGCACCGTGTTTATCCAACATGGCTCGGTCTCTTTCCACAGGGCCGAAAGCGTCGTATAAAGCACGAAATCCGTAGCTCCAGCGACGATTCCCAAGAATCTCCGAGAAAATTGCACTCGTGAACCGAACGTCGTGGCCCGGAATGGAACCCACAACCATCGAAGATCGAGGCAAGCCACGTAACCACTTCACCAGGGAAACTGTTGGGGATTCATAAAAGGAGATGAAAGGGATGCTTTATGTCACGTCCATAACTCTTACTGACTATAGCCTGGATTGTGAAGACTTCAATAACTACCTCTAGAGATGGCGTCCAATGGATTCTCGAGGAACAAAGTGATGGTCTGTACCTCGCTGGCGACTTTGCCCTCATGCCCACACACGAAATCAGATGCAGGAACAATAAACATACTTGATGCTCGGGTTCGAATCCTCGAGATGGTGTGAATGTTTTTCTGTCGGGGGCAAAAAAGAAATCCCTAACCTGCACTGTTCGCGATGGCTGCACTAGCCAGGCGGTCTTAATTCCTCAGGCTCAAGACCCCCCTGTCCTACACAGCAAGGTACTATAGGCAGTAGATAAGATATGAAAGGACACCACAATTAGATTTAAATATGCACAGCGGAGATCGATGCTACTGAGAGTAAATGAAGCAAACAAAAGCCCGATCTCCCTTTGCGAAATTCGACATCAAGAGATGCAATCAAGGACATAAGTAGCACCGTAGAAATAGATAAGGAATATGAAAACATGTCGGATTCTCGTTCGGGAGACATGGGTTCGAATTCTGGGTAAGGTGTGGAGTTGGTGTGTGTTTTTTTTTTCTGTCTGGGGCAAAAAGAAAACTCTAATCTGCACAGTGAGACTTAAGACCCCCCCCCCCCCCCCGCCATACACCGCAAGTAAATGACAGTTGACAATGACAGTTGTATGTTCTTCACAAAACGTTGGTATTAACCCCCTGGTTGTTTTTATAGGTAATTTTACGTCCAGTAGTTTGCCATTAGATTAGACTTCGATGAATAGGACATCTTAGGAGGATGGATGATGGTAGAATACCAAAGGACATCTTTTTTTGGTGAATTACAGGTGGGTAAGAGATCTCAGGGTCGGCCTCTACTACGATACAAAGATGTGTGTAAGCGGGACATGATTGATACAGGCATTGATAATGCACATTGGGAGCAAGACGCCGCTGAATGATGTGTTGCATGGAGGGCAAACATCAGAAATGGGATAAAGACAAAGGAGAAAACTATTGCAGATAAGTCACACACCGAGCGTGTGAGACGTAAGATGGTGCATGATGGTGGAAATGACCACGTGTTCACATGCACCCACAGTGGACGAACATTTACAGCGCGAATTGGCCTTATCAGTCTCATTCGTTACCGCCATGGGTAAAAGTTATTATGCCTTTCTGAAGCACAAACTATCGTCTGTCAAGACGGCAAGGTGCCAATGAATGACTTTGCCATTGATTTCTGAGCGAGAAGTCACCGTTTAAGCCCAAATTGTTTGCCGGTGTGGGGACTGAACACCCTACCTCGTTATCAGCGCACCGGGAGTTTAAAAGCGAACGCGCTTATCCTTTCGCGCGACAGCGTAGTTTCTAGACACTCGCCTGCTGATCTGGTTAGCAAATTTGGATGTTTTAAAATTGGCCTGGTCTCCCAGGTCGACCCAGCCTAAAATTGACACCAAGAATGTGTTGAGAAGTAAAGGCGGCCCTGTGATACTTACCACATCAACCCCCCCCCCCCCCCAGTGTCGATTGTTCTATACAAATATGAGGCTGGCATATGGGGCTGGCACGGCTGGAAACTTAACCCGCACCATGAACAACCACAATTATAACCAACGCCACAGAGGCTAGTTAAACGTGGTGGAAAGTTGTTTTTTTTTTTCCACATCGGACGAACGGACAGACGGCTGGCCGGATGCGCCTTATGGCGTGTAAAAGAGTACTTTACTTACTTCTAGTGAACTGTTCGTTTCTTGTTATAGTGGTTATACATTTTTATTATCTCCTTTAATACCACTTATTACTTAGTTCAGCTTTTAACATAATAGAAATAATTAACAGTTAATTTTGAACCGTAAATTTAATTTAACAGAACAAATCCTGCACTTAACTTTTACGCAGTGTACACAGTCAGTTATAGACAGCACTGATAGTATTTCAGTGAAATAATAAGACTCGCGTTGTAATATTTCAGTGAAATAATAAGACTGACGTTGCGGTATTTCAATGAAATAAAACGACTGCCAGTTGTAGTATTTCATTGAACTATTAGATAAGACTTACCTTGTGGTATGTCAGTAAAATAAAAACATTGGCGTTGTATTTCAGTGAAATAATAAGACTGACGTTGTAGTATTTCAATGAAATAAAACGACTGCCGTTGTAATATTTCAGTAAAATAAAATTTAAAAAACTGCCGTTGTAGTAACTCAGTAAAATAAAAAGATTACCGTTGTAGTAGTTCAGTGAAATAAAACGACTGCCGTTGTAGTATTTCAGTAAAATAAAAAGACTGCCGTTGTAGTCTTTAAGTGAAATAAAAACTCGACTAACTACCTACCTACCTACCTACCTACCTACCTACCTACCTACCTACCTACCTACCTACCTACCTACCTAACTAACTAACTAACGTAACGAACGCAACGAACGAACGAACGAACGAACTAACCAACGAACTAACTAACTAACTAACTAACTAACTAATTAACTAACTAGTGAAATAAAACGACTGCCGTTGTAGTATTTCAGAGTATTGTTAGAATGCAAGGTAGGATATTATCCAGTGGCTAAAACTCAGTCGCGGAGCAATCACGACAGAAGGTTTCCGATCATCAGAAGCCCCCCCCCCCCTCCCCCTCTCATCAAATGTTACGGTTTCTTTACCGTCTTGATATTTTCAGGTGGCGGAACCGCCTGGGTTATTACTCCCAGGCGTTTTTCTTCTGTCGTGCCTTCGCACACCCACCTTCGAGACGTTGTGTATCGTACTTATGTCACATCGACATCGCTAAGTGTGTCTGCCCAGAAGTCATCCCTGCCCCCGGGGAGGCGAACAATGCGCACCCGGTGCACCCGCCAACATTATCGCTGCGCCTAACTGGCCGCGGGAAAATGGAGCCGCGATAGTGTAATGGCTAGACGCAGAAAACTGGCCCATAAATAGCATTATTTCTCGAACCCTGGAATAGTCTGGCCATATTAAAGGTCACGATGGTTTGGTAAATACACTGATGTAAGGAGGGATTCTTGAATTAGAGGAAAGAGTCCTCATGGACGAAGATGGACACGAGTAACTGCCGACATAAAATGTGAGAAGCACAAGAACTGGCAAAGGGTAGGTAATGTTTTCGGCGAATCGTGATGAGGGCTTTGTGCAAAATGCTTCTTGCATGATGATGATGAAGACACTGCTGTGACTCTGTGGCCTCTACATCGCCCGTATCAGATTTCGAGGCCTCGGCAAGGCTCGGAGGGGAATTATGAAACTGCGCGTCTCATTATCACGCAAGCCCCAGCGCCGGTTTGACTGTCCATTAGTTCAGGATAAATGCTGACTGACGAGGGGTGACATTACTGAAGACACACACACTAACGTGGACGCCACTATGTACATACCTGGATCTTCTGGTCGTTGGGTCCTTCATAACCTGAGCTTCTTTGATGTCTCCAAATTTATTAAAATAGTCCCGTAAGGTTTCTGCAAACAGATAGAAGCATTTTTGGGTTATAATAATATATTATAGAAACTAGAGATGTTTTTGTTTTTTTGGTTTGTGTTTTTGTTTATTTCTTTGCCTGGATTTGAACTCAAGCGTAGTCCATATAAGTACTACTACTTCTATGCACTGGACTTATTTTTCCGTGTGGATTAGCAGTGTCCATCGACATCTGGCGAACCCATCCCGACTTCTGAGATACTTGTAATCTACATCCTCAAGTCAAGGACGAGAAGTCAACATTTTAGTCATCTGGCAGGTGTAGGGGCTGAACCCGCTACCTCGACATCAGCACATCGGATGTTTAAGAACGAGCGCTCTTACCCATTCTGCCATACTAACCTCTAGAAATTAGAAGTAATGGTAGGCTTCATATACAGGGTGTATTTTTAATGACTGTGCAGTGTTTGAAAATATTGCTGGCCCAAGTCGTGTATTTATCTTTTATGTTGCATGAACTTTACAGAGGGTGAATACAAAACTTGACGGCAATATTTACAAACACTTTACAGTCATTAAAAATACACCCTATTTTTTCTTAACGTCTATCAGATGACGCCATTTGTAAATTCTTCCAACGAAGATCGGCTGCAACTGTTCTCCAATATTCCCTGTCCCTTACAAACATTGTACAGAATATCCATCCTCATTCCGGTATACCTTTATATTATCCTCCCTTTTAACTCGGTGATAAAAATGTCGACCCGGAGCAAGCACGACAGGAGGTTTCTGATCATCAGAAAACGTCCTCCTTCCTGGAATATTTCTATCCTTTACCTTTCTGACACTTTCTAGGTCATGACTCCGGGTGTCTTTCTCCTGTTTTAAGTTAGAACAATGTGTCCAGACGTTGCGTTGTCTTTGTGCTTGTCCTACAACTGCGAAAACTGCGTGCTTCCAAACCAGCCCTCCCTCGGGGAGGAAAGCATCGTGCACCCAGTGCTACGGGTCATTCTGTACTCTCACGTTTTTGCCTTCAACTGCTCACTGCACATGCACGGGCAGCAGAATAGGAAGTCACACATGCGTTTATCGTATCAGATTTCATGAATATGTTATTAAAATTCGCAACCGGCATTCTCTGCTCCGAATGGATAGACAGATTCTGGAAGACGCACTTCAAATCATTCACCTGGGTGTACGCACCCGGACGTTGATGATAGTGCATGCGCAGACCACTTGGCAAATAATGCACCAATACATACGGGAAGAAGCATGGACAGTGCTGATATAACCAATGCGGTACGGGCTCCGTTGGCGGATACTGACGAGACAACGCTAGCGCGATTACATGAACTTGGGGTGAGAACTAGTTAGACATGTCGATGCCGTCTTCGAGGGAAAGAGAGTAGATAGCATAACCAACTCCTAATGGGAACAGAGAGGTGAATCGGACGACTGAGCACGCACGGGGATGCCCGATGTTCAGTGACGTTGTTCGACATAACATAACAGGACATGTCATGACATGACATAACATAACATTACATAACATGACATGACGTAACATGACATAGCATGATAGCATGACATAGCATGACATAACATAACATAACATGATACGACATAACATAACAGAACACGACACGACATAACATAACATGACATAACATGGCATGACGTGACATAACTTAACATAACATGACATTAACATCTGCAGTGTGGTTTCAGTGGGTGTTACGTCTCCTTATGGGTCTTACTGGGAGGCACGACAGCGCGGGGACTGCCACAACCCTTGCCTGCCGGCCCGGTCATCATGTACATGAACCCCCCCCCCCCCCCCCCCCCCCCGTCCACCCCCAAGCGAATTTTTTAAACATTAACACGGGATCGTTGGTCCGTCCAGCCTACAATGGGAACCATAAAATATAAAATATTATGGAATGTAAACGGTAACTCTTCCAGCTGTCCGTTGTTGTGGTTTGGTTGTATTCAATGAAGACATTTCAAATAATAATACTATGAGGCGGTATCATCGGGTAGCTTACGTGTACAGGATTTTACCTTCTGTAAAAGTATTTCGACATCCTTCTCTGTTATAAGCCAAATGCCCTACCCCTGATGCTGCCATGTTTAAATTATCTAGCATATAGTGATCCATTTAGGTTGTGTGTTTTCTCTTCTCCGCTTTCCCGCTACACCTCTCGTCATAATTATATTTTCCAGACATTCGTGTTTGTTTATGTGGCGAGAATATTTCATTTTCATTAATTGTATTTACAAGCTAAAGAATGTTCTCTGCGGTTCATTTTTGTGAATCGGGGTGAGGAAGAGTGTTAACTGAGTCACTGCCGAAGGATAATATACTGACGAATGTGACAAACCGTTTGCATAGAAGGATAATATATCGCCATACTAGAATCATCATGTTATTTGCTCTATTTCGTGGTATCTTCAGTAATTTTAATACTCAATGGATGGAAAATAAATTATGATACTTATTCATTTGGATGTCTACCATGTTTGGTACAAACCTACATTTTGTTTGGCGCTGAATTAGTTAAGAGTTATATAGAGCCAATCCTAGTGTACGGAAGTGAATCATTGGATAATTGACAGACAAGTGAGGAATTGTGTAAAAGCTGCGGAGATGTGGTTTTATAGAAGAATTGTAATAACACCGTGGGTGAATAGAAAGAGCAATGTATTTACCTTGCAAACAAGTTAATTCACAAATAGAATTGGTTACTCGCATCAGAAGGAGGCATTCCACATTCTTTGAGCATGCCATGAGAATGCGTAAGCAGAAATATGTAGCCACAAGGGTAAAATTAGAAGGGAAGAGAAACAGGGGGAGAATAATAGAGAAGATGCTTGGCCGTTTGACATCATGGCATGAAATTATCTGACATCAGAACAAGATCAGCAGACAACGTGCTATGGACAGACATGCTCACCAACGCCAGCGGCTTGACTGTAAGAAGTTTTTTCTACTTCTGTGTTCATCCAGAATGTTGTTTTAGACGTAATTGCGTTGTGATTATTTACAGCAGAGCTGCAATATTTGAACCTCTAGGCCGACACATCCGACTTCCTCAGGCATTTGTTGGCCGGTTATCTTCCCGGGGTAAGAGGTTTAAATTGTATTTGTCTGAATAACCAGTCCTCTTCAATATTTAGTTCTTGTTCAATAGATATGTTTGTTCTTTTCCGATCACTGAATATAATATTTACTTGTTAGTGAATAGATCAGGTTCTCTGTGTTTAGTCCAATGAATTGTTAATGCTCTTCTATAACACTATAGATAACACTGGGGTGGGGGGGGGGGGCGGCCGCGGAGTGGTCTCGAGGTATGGTGTCCGCCTCGAGTGCTGGAGGTGCCGGGTTCAAGTCCCGGTGAGGGCAGGGACTTTTTCATGTGGATTCTAGTAACGACATTTCACCTGGTCTCTGAGCAGTGAGATCGAACGCCCGTGTGTATTGTTGCGCAGGTAAAATATCCCTTGGCAGTTGAAGATCGAAAAAGAATAGCCTAACGGCGCTGCCCGGGCAAATTTTCGAGTTAAAAATCTACCCAAAGTATTTCAGGATCCTCGTCGGCGCTACGGAGCTCGGGCATTGAGCTATGTTTCTCCGGACACAGGCTTTAGTTAGGAGTAGATCGGAGCACTTATGGGTTACACCCTTGTGCCGTGATGTTGATCCGTCGACTAAACTAAACTAAACTAAACTAAACTATAACACTGATATTCAAAGACGCATATGGGCTTTTCAGCTGACACATAAAAGTTCCATACCCGTGGGTAAGGCAAAAGAACGGGTCCTTTTCACATCCTTAGATGTATTGGGTGTATGGACCTAAACCCATATTTGTATACAACAATCAGCACTCGAAGAGTGATGTGATCAGAATCACGTCGGCGGCCTTTGCTTCCCAAAACTTTTCTTGGTACCATTTTAGGCTGAGTCGACATGGAAACTGATATGATTTTTTTCTGTTCGAATCCGCTAACACTAATATGTTGCCATATTAAATATACATGATCTAATTACTACGACTGTTGTTCTATCTGCTTCAATCCACGAAGGTTATTGGCTTTCGTTTTTGTAGAGTATGTTCTTGTCATTTATATCATCTCATTTTCATGGCCCGTCGGCTGTAAGCCTAGACTATCTAAGCTGTTCACTTTCTGTAATTTCTCCCTGTTGATAGAGATATCCGTAGGTATCTGTGTGTTTCATCGGTTGTCATTATTTGTTTTTGATGGATTTTAGATATAAAGTTATTTATCAGATATCACCGACATTTGAGATAACACAAGAAGGGAAGATGCTCAACCATGTGGATAAATTTAAAGACCTGGGGACAATTATAACATCATATGGAAGATGCACGACGGATATTAAGAACAGAAAAGGGCAAAACTTGCATTTCAGAAAATGAAAGGTATCTTAAGTAATAAGTCTAAATCCTTGAATGTAAGAAAGAGAGTGCTGATATGATAAATAGAACCGGTTTTGATGTATGGCAGTGAATCTTGAAACATAAATTAACACTTACAAAGATCAAAGAAAAAGTCGAGATATGGTTCAAGAGACGGATGTTGCGAATTCCTCGGAGGGCCAGAGTAAATAACAACGATTGCCTGGAAGAGGCTAGTGAAACTAAAAAAATTATATACAACAATAATAAAGAGGCATACAACTTTCTTTGGTCATGTGAGGAGAAGAAAGGCACTGGAGAACATCGTGACGACTGGAGGGATCGAAGGGAAGAGAGGCAGAGGCAGAGAAATGATGCTGGATACACTGAGGCGGTAGCATGGAGGAATATCATCAGTAGAGTTGATTCAGAACAAAGACCGAGATCTGATGGCCAGCTGGTATGGCACAATATGTATGTATGGAGAGAGAGAGAGAGAGAGAGAGAGAGAGAGAGAGAGAGAGAGAGAGAGAGAGAGAGAGAGAGAGAGAGAGAGAGAGAGAGAGAGAGAGAGAGAGGCAGAGAGAGAGAGAGAGAGAGAGAGAGAGGCAGAGAGGGATTGTGGTTCCCTTTGCTCCGTCACAGGCTAAATGAGTTTCTCAATTCCCACGTGTGTTGCTGCCAGAAATACTGTGCCGTTATTATCTCAAAGTTCGGGTATTTCTATTGACTATGGGTCAGAGAAGGCATATTTTCACACGGGCATCTGATAGCCAAATCTGGTTTATCGTAGCTGTGTCGATCCCATCAGTCACTCATATATCGTTTCTTGTTTCGCAATACGTAGCCGTGTGACTTTTGTGGCTTTATGGTGAAGGAGGGGAGATAGACAAGGAGATTAAGGTGACGCTGAGGGACAGGAGGGGGGAAAAATAAATGAAGGGAGAAGACACAAACGGAAATAACCAGAACGACGAGGAAGAGGAACAAGATGAGAATTGGAGCTGGAGGATGAAGACGAGATGAAGAAGAACTAGAAGAACAAGAAGAGCAAGAACAAAATAAGGAACAACAACAACAACAATAGCAACAACAAGGAAAAGGAAAACACGAATAACAAGAAGAACAAGAACAAAATGCAAAGAGAACAAGAAGAGGAACAACAACAACAGCAGCAGCAACACCAACAGCAACAACAAAAAAAGCAACAACAAAAAAATAAAAAAAAACAAGAACAAGAAGAACAAGAATAAGAATAGGAACAAAAACAACAAGAAATCACCCAAAAGAAATTTAAAAAAAAACACAAGAAGAACAAGGACACAAATAAAAAAGAACATGAAGAGGACCAACAGCAACAACAGCAACAACAACGACATCAACAACAACAACAACAACAACAACAACAACAACAACAACAACAACAACAACAACAACAACAACAACAGTAACAACAACAAAAATAAAAACAACAACAACAACAATAACATTAGCAACAACAACAATAGCAACAACAGCAACATCAACAACAACGGTAACAACAACAATGAAAACAGCAGCAGCAACAACAACAGTAGCAGCAGCAACAACAACAGCAACAACAACAGCAGCAACAACAACAGCAGCAACAACAACAGTAGCAGCAGCAACAACAGCAGCAACAACAACAGCAGCAACAAAAACAACATCGGCAACATCAACAACAACAACAACAACAGCAGTAGCAATAATAACAACAAGAACAACAGCAACAAGAACAGCAGCAACAACAACAGCAGCAACAACAACAGTAGCAGCAGCAACAACAACAGCAGCAACAACAGCAGCAACAAAAACAATATCGGCAACATCAACAACAACAACAACAACAGCAGTAGCAGTAGCAGAAATAACAACAAGAACAACAGCAACAAGAACAGCAGCAACAACAACAACAGCAACAACACCAGCAGCAGCAACAACAGCAGCAACAACAACAACAACAAAAACAACAGCAACATCAAGAAAAAGGACAACAAGAAAAAGTGCAACAACAAGGAAAACAACAAGAACAAGAAGTTACACTGACATCTAAATAATGCACCGTCCCTTCTACACTTCTTGGCGTGTCTGGGGCATATGACGCAAACCCCATAACTGCCTTTCGATCCCGTTCTCGTGAGTTCGAATCCCCATCAGAGCCAGGATCTTATTTCAACTGGCCTGTTCCCCCAGGTCTGCCCAGTCTAAAAAATAAAAAAGTCGCTTAAAAGTCGACAGGGTCGACTTCATTGCACCGGGTTTTTATCCCATATGGCTCAGTCTCCTTCCGCAGCACGGAAAGCGTCGCACAAAGTACGAACTCCGTAGCTCAAGCGACGACCCTCAGGAGTCTCCGAAAAAATGCACTCGTAAACCGAAGGACGCGACCCGGAATCGAACCCACAACCTTCTGAGCCCGAGTCAGACGGCTTGACCACTCCGCCACGGAGCCACCACGCCAAGGAGACTGCCCAGTTTAAAGTGACCACAAGTAAATGTTCTGGGAAGAAAAGGCGTACCGTGTGGTATCAACAACACCACCATCAAGTGGCGATTGGTCTATAAATAAAAATAGGGCCAGCATTGTATACCCAATATTTCCAAGCAGACGCCCTGCATTGGTTTTCACATAATGGTATGTGTGGCGGATGTCCAGAAGGCAATAGCAAACTACCCAAAGCAGATACATTAACCTCTCATTAAGGCGTAAAACAATGACCTTTTACTGTTTTTTTAATTCGTCATATTGAAGTTCGCATACCAAATGCCATGAACTCTAACCCGGATGAAATCGCTGATATTATGAACAATAGGCTAAGGCCAGAACCGCGGTCCGTATCTGGGCTTACCTGTTCAATAACACGTCATGCTGTTAATGAGTTATTCTTGACGCTTTCAATGATCGATTTACACCAGGGGGGTGAGATGTTTTCTCAGTATGAGGCACGTTGCCTGTATCTGTGTGTCGGTTCCATTTATACACCTTGATGATGACGATAATTATCATCATCATCATCAATATCGTCATCATCATCATATGCCATGTCGATAAGTGTTGGTGTTCATAATTCGCCATCTCAGACGTTCACCGGTCTTCTTCTTCTTCTTCTTCTTCTTCTTCTTCTTCTTCTTCTTCTTCTTCTTCTTCTTCTTCTTCTTCTTCTTCTACTTCTGCTTCTTCTTCTTCTCATCTTCATCCTCCTTCCTCCCCTTTCTTTCCCATAGTCATATCCCCCTCTCCTCCTGCTGCCCCTGCTCCTCCTTCTCCTCTACTTCCTCTTCTTCGTTGTCGTCCTCCTCCTCCACATTTTCCTCCACCTTCTCTTCTTCTTCTTCGTTGTTTTCGTCGTTCTCCTTCTCCCAATTTTTCTCCTCCTCCTCTTCTTATTCCTCCTCCTCTTTTTCATCTTCTTCTTCTTCTTCTTCTTCTTCTTCTTCTTCTTCTTCTTCTTCTTCTTCTTCTTCTTCTTCTTCTTCTTCTTTCTTCTTCTTTTTCTTCTTCTTCCTCTCTTCTTCTTTGTTGTAGTCGTCTTTCTCCACCTTTTCCTCCTCTTCTTCTTCCTCTTTCTCTTAAACTTCTTCTTCTTCCTTCGCATCTGCTTCTTCTTCTTAGTCGTCGTCCTCCTCCTTCTCCTCTGCATCGCCTTCCTCTTCCTCCTTCGCCTTCTTCTTATGTCTTTAAGACACCCAGTGGAGTAAACCCCACAACGGCTCACGCCAAGGCCCTTGACAATACTCCTATTGTAAACATTCGGGTTTAGTTACAGACCAAGCGACTAACCCGTCCACACCATGGCAACAGAAAAAGAACAACGGATACCTTGCGTGCTAATGGCGTCCCGTGTGATCTAGGTAGACGTCGCTACCAGGTGTATCTGATGACCTTACTGGCTACAACACTCGCGGGGTGGTCGGTTACGTGATAGCCTCCGCTACATACCCGGATACCGGGTGATGATGCTATCTGATGATATAGCGTGACCGCAGTTGTCTCTTTCTGGATTAACTCTTTTCGTAATCAGCAGAGCGTGGTGTGAGATTGTTTTGTGGGGTGTGATTGGCGTGTGATTAGTGATTGACGTGTGGTGTGTGACTGGCCCGTGGTGTGAGATTGTTTTGTGGGGTGTGATTGGCGTGTGATGTGTGATTGGCGCGTGGTGTGAGATTGTTTTGTGGGGTGTGATTGGCGTGTGATTAGTGATTGACGTGTGGTGTGTGATTGGCGCGTGGTGTGAGATTGTTTTGTGGGGTGTGATTGGCGTGTGATTAGTGATTGACGTGTGGTGTGTGGTTGGCGCGTGATGTGAGATTGTTTTGTGGTGTGTGATTGGCGTGTGATGTGTGACTGATGTGTGGTGTGTGATTGGCGCGTGGTGTGAGATTGATATGTATGTAGTGCATGATTGGTTAGTGGTGTATGGTTGACGTGTGATGTGGGAGTGGTGTGTGTGTGTGTGTGTGTGTGTGTGTGTGTGTGTGCGTGTGTGATGCGAATGGCGTGTGCTGTACGACCTGTGTGTCATGAGTGATTGGTTTGTAATGCGTGATTGGCATGTGGTGTGTGGCTGGTTTGTAATGCGTGATTTGCGTATGGATGACGCGAGATGTATGATTTTACATATGATGTGTGATTAGCTTGTGAACGGTATGAGATGTGTGGTTTGCGTGTGGACGACATAAGAATGATGTAAGATATACTGATGACGTGTTACACGTAACTACCGCGTGGTTATGAATGACGTGTGACATATAATGTTTTAAGAACAGTCTGTACACTGAGTCTGTTGTAAAGTAATGTGCTCAACCTACTCCTTAGTCCTCCTTGCTTTCGCCAGTCTATCACATCTCTAACCCATCTACGTTGTGAGTATCCTCTTCTAGGCATCCCTCCATAATTATCTTTCCCGGACATGCATGTTCTTTTCATACCCAAAATATGTAATTTTCTTAAATGCTATTTATCTTCATAACTAACATTTCTTCTTCACTGAGCTCTTGTTACATAGATATGTTTGTTCTTTCTCATTCTTTCCAATTCAATGAATGTAACATTTATATTCAACGAGGAATATAGATTTTTAAACTGATTTCTTAAATATCGCAGTTTCTCACCCCGTATATTGCCACCAGTCAAGCATGTTCCTGGTACTATGACCTTTATTGTTCTGCCTGTCCCAATCCATAAATGCTTTAATTGCTTGAGTTTTTGCAGCGCAGTATTTGTTATTATTTAAATTGCTGTCATCACATTTCCATCGCCCGCCAGCCGTGATCCTAGATATTCAAAAGAACTGCTCAATTTCTGTGATTTTTTTTTTTTTTTTTTGCATTATAAATACAACTGCTGGCATATTAGTTTGATCGTGTATCATTATCTGTGTTTTTGCTGCACTGAGATGTACATTTGGTTTTTCACGTTGCTCTTTCGCTGGGTTAATTAGTTTCTCATATCACATTTGAGTTATTGATAACACACTTCGTCGGCATTTGGAAATCGGGTATTTCTTCTTCTTCTTCTTCTTCTTCTTCTTCTTCTTCTTCTTCTTCTTCTTCTTCTTCTTCTTTTTCTGCGTTCAACCGGAGTTGTTGTTTTGTTTTTTTCGGGCGTGATTGCGTTGTGACTGTTTACAGCAGAGCTGCGTTCTTTCGCCGTTAGGCCGACACATCCGACTTCTGAGGGCATTTGTTTAACCTTCCCGGGGGTGGATTTCTATTCCTCCTTTTTTCTTGTTCCTGGTCAATATTTTCTCTGCGTGTAGCGTTTGATAGAGTAGAAAGAAACAAGCAGCGGGAAATCTTTAAACGATATGGAGTAATTACACATCTAACAAACTTATGTAGAAGCTTATATAACAACAATGAGTGCACGGTAAGAACAAAGGAATGACACTCAGAACCCTTCACCTTAAGATCCAGAGTACGGAAAGGTTGTTCCCCCCCCCCCCCCTTTGTTCATAACCCATATAGACAGCATATGTAAAGAAACCACAACACTGCATAATGAACAGAACACAGAAGAAGAACCAACGACAAATTACACCATTAAAAAACTCCTATTTGCAGAAGATCAAGACATTATAGCAAAATCTGAAGCAGAATATAAGTCCTCATTAAATGTTTTGCATATCCTTTATAGGACATCGCTGTCAACATCAGCATCTTTCAGCTGTATGTTGATTTCTTGGCAAGATTACGCTCTGTAGTTTATAAGTCCTCATACATAGTGTAAACGAAGTACGTACGGAACATAACATGAAAATATGTATCAGTAAAATAGAGGTAATGACTACTACCAAAGAAGAAAAAAAATAACAAAGATCCACCTAAATGAACACCACCTGAAACAAGTAAAGCGCTTCAAGTACTTAGTAAGTATACGATCATCAAATGGCAAATCAGAAGTCGAGATGGAAAATTGATGCAATAAATCAAACCAACTCATTGGACAAATAGTACAAATACTAAAGTAGATATGTAAAGCACACACACGTATAGATAGATGCTAAGAAAGCACTCGAAAACACTATCTTTTTACCAACTCTATGCAAGCCTGGCCAATGACAGAAAAGAGAAAAGAGAAAGCACACAACAGAAATGAGATTCCTGAGAAGAATACTCAATGTATCAAGAAGAGAGAAAATCAGAAAGAAGAAATCAGGACTAAAGCAGGGATTATAGCAGCGCTAAACTTCGTCAGAAAACGGCAAGTTAAATGGTTTGGCCATGTAACTAGATTACCAACTAACAGTATACCGCAACAAGCAATGATGTACAGACCAGATGGAAGCAGAACAAGGGGCTGGCCTTGTAAACGATCGACAGATGGAATAGCAGAGTCCATGGGAATCTCGATACATGAAGCCCATAAACAGGTGCTCTCCCGCTGTTTATCCTTCACATTGACACCGAAAGGTATACGAAGAACAGGATGGGATGATGATGAACCGTTAGCAATCAGGCGGTTCTAGCAGCTTTTGTGCCCACCGAACGAGTTCGTTGTAAATTTGAAATCACATATAACAGACGTTCCACATTCGAACAATACCCGTGACTATATGTTTTAATTGTTTCAGCTTAAATATTATTCATTTAGTTACTTTATATGGTAACTCATCAGTATTCACTTGACGAGATGTAATGAAATTTGCCAGGTAATAAATCATGCAACATATTTATTATGGCTTCTGTTTGAAAAAATTGTCTGTTACATTTGTCATGAAGTTGTCAATATATAGTCCAGAGAAACATGGGAGCAGAAGGCATGGCAAAACTGCAACATTATGTATCTAAAGTAACTCATTATGACTGCCGTAAATGAACCATTAAAACTTCCCTCTACCGCGTCTCCATCTTACAGAGGTAGAGGGGTTTGAGTTCCAATGACCACTAAAAACTATGCTGATGACAGCGCAGCTATTGGCAGAGTCTTCCATGTCAGGCACGTCATGGGATGGGAACTAGACTGAGAGAGACACAACCCTGCTGACTGCTGCCTTGTAGATAGTTGAGTCAATCGATGGAAAAGCCAACCTGAAAATTTCTTGTCTAATTCGGATGCCCACTTTGTGACCCTTAGAAAGTAAAGTTCGTTCGTTCGTACTGAGCCACAGACTTGACGACACTGTGCAACGCAATTCGCCTTATGATGTCGAACAATAAGATCTGATGGCGTATGCGGTTTTGATGTAATGAAAGCGATTTCACTTTCCAACATATCGGATTCAAAGCTAGCCGCGAGCGATTTATGATCAGATCCTTTTGTGATGATTTTTCACAACAGAATAAGCATCGGCATTCAGAAAAGAAAGAAAAAAAGTTAAAATGCTAGAGGGTCGACTTCATTGCACTGAGTTTTATCCATTATGGCTCGGTCTCTTTCCGCACGGTGTCCTGTCAAAAGCGTCCCACAAAGCACGAACTCCGTAGCATCAGAGATAACCCCCAGAAGTCTCCGTGAAAACTGCGATTGTGAACCGAACGACGCGGGTCGGAATCGAACCCAAAACCTTCGGAGGGCGAGGAAGTCGGCGTAAGCACTTCCACACGGTGACTCCCACATTCAGAAAACAGTGGCCTACTACTAAAATAAAGATGCCTTGAATATCGCACACCGTCACACACAAATTATGGGGTTGATTGCGATGTACTGTAAAGAAATGTTAAGTTAGTTGCTTATCCTTTACAGGACGTAGATGTCAACCCCAGCATTTTTTGGCTGTTCGTGATTCCTGGGCAAGTTTACGTTCAATAGTTAGCCATTGCTTTCCGAACGGCCCGCACCCATACCATTTCATTAAAACAAAAACAACGTAAGGGGATCTGCTGCCAAATCGCCCACTGCACCCGTAAACCCCTACGCCACGAAGCCGGCAAATAACATGTAGCTAACTTTAAAACGCCTGCTCCGTGGCAAAGAGGTTACTGACGCAGTTCGTGATCCCAATACCCGCGTTCGAAACACAACTGCACGCGATTTGGCAGCAGACCGCGATGCTTTGCTTTTTTACGAATTGGTATGGATGCCGGTCGTTCAGAAAGCAATGACAAACTACTGAACGTAAACTTGCAACGAGATCACAACAGCATAAATTGCTTGTGTTGAATGCAACATCCTGTAAAGAAAATGCAACTAACTTAATTTGAAAACACACATATTCTAATTTTCAACAAATGAGTAGCCCATACCATCTGCCCGGAACATCTTTTAACAGACTCATATAAAAGCCACATGCACGTTTGGTCGTCTTCCGGAGACGCTGTTAGATAGATCCTAAAGGAAGCAGGTATATTTTTTGTACAGGATACTGTACTTAACAACGGAAGTCACATCAAGGTGATTATATAAGCTGGATGATTAGAAGCTTAACACTGGGTAGTATAATCGCAGCCAGATTTGTGGGTAATCAAGGCCTAGCTGTGATATTGTGAGGTTGATGGTAGCTTGTTCTAAGTGCGTGCGAGATCGAGAGAGGAGATAGCTGGGGTGTCAAAAACACGAGGAGAAATTGGGGAGTGGCAAGGACAATGAGTAGAAGACGAAAAAAAGAAGGGGATAAGCAGCAACAGCAGAAGAAGAAGAACAAGAGGAGGACGAAGAAGGAGTATTAGGTGAAAGAAGAAGAAGAAGAAGAAGAAGAAGAAGAAGAAGAAGAAGAAGAAGAAGAAAGAAGAAGAAGAAGAAAGAAAGAAAGAAAGAAAGAAAGAAAGAAAGAAAGAAAGAAAGAAAGAAAGAAGAAGAAGAAGAAGAAGAAGAAGAAGAAGAAGAAGAAGAAGAAGAAGAAGAAGAAGAAGAAGAAGAAGAAGAAGAAGAAGAAGAAGAAGAAGAAGAAGAAGAAGAAGAAGAAGAAGAAGAAGAAGAAGAAGAAGAAGAAGAAGAAGAAGAAGAAGAAGAAGAAGAAGAAGAAGAAGAAAAAGAAGAAGAAGAAGAAGAAGAAGAAGAAGAAGAAGAAGAAGAAGAAGAAGAAGAAGAAGAAGAAGAAGAAGAAGAAAGAAAGAAAGAAAGAAAGAAAGAAAGAAGAAGAAGAAGAAGAAGAAGAAGAAGAAGAAGAAGAAGAAGAAGAAGAAGAAGAAGAAGAAGAAGAAGAAGAAGAAGAAGAAGAAGAAGAAGAAGACGTCGTATAATTTTGGTATCATAGTAAAAACACTATCTTTATAAACCACTGTAATGTTCATTTTATTGAAAACCAGATATAATGGCTGTAGATAAACCCTATCCCTGTGGAGAGAAAACCATACAGATTCAGCACAGGATACACCAAGGATCACAACCACAGTGATACAGTCTGTACACTGAAGACTCTCGGATGGCACACAAGAGAATGTTTAACGACTTAAGTCCCGGTGTTTTCCTAGACTTCGGCTTTGTGCTACTGGATAAGTATTGTGATGTTTATGGTCGCTTGGGGACCGTGTTACACGGGCAACAACAATAGCGGTTTTATCAAGTGACCTTTGTCATAAACCAGAACCCGTTCCTTTATCGCCGTACTGTTTTCCCTCCGACTCATCCTCACCCACTCCTCACAACTGTCGCTAACAAGACGATTTAACAAGAGCCATTTGGTGTTTCATGATAGCACAGGTCCCCCTTGATTTGTAGCGTAGTGAGATGGTGAAAAAGCTGAATCACATCGAATGGCAGTTACCTCTGATGTCGGAGTACGCTCGCACGATGGCGAGGGACACTGGCAATCGGGAAAACAAATTCCACACTCAAACAATCAGACCAGTGGACTAGAAGTAATTGGACGTGCATGGACTACGCTTGAGTTCAATGTGTGAGCGAACGTTACAAACAATAAAACATCTAATGGCAGTGGAAATGTAGTTACTGTGGAAAATGCAAAGAATACCATGGACAGCCAGAAAAACCAATGACCAAGTCCTACAAGAGACACATGAAAATGGTAAACTGATTAGAGAAATTAGGCGTGAACAGTCATGGCTTTTTGGGTACGCTATGAGAACTTAGAACTTAGTGACAACTGGCAAGATTGAGAACAAGGGGTAGGAAGAGAGGTAAATATCTAAATAGCGTGGCCACACGGCATAATCGAGACTAAAATATAGAGCTGATCCACGTGATCCTCTGGTGATCGTTGCATAGAAAATCACAAACAGTCAATAAATGCGGGAGTTGATTACGACAATTAAATAAGCACCTCAGCATTTTTTAGGTGGCGAGACATCAGTGCTTGCTTGCTTGTGTTCGTTGGCTTGAGCTCCAACGCGAAGTCCTGTATGTCGGATGAAGGCATCCTGTTGTCCAGCATCAGTGTGATGTCATACAGGACCTGAGGTTTGCGTGAGTATCCGTTGTCCCATGTCTGGCTTATTGGTGTGCAGACTGGTGGTTCCTCGCCGTACAGACAGACACTTTCCGACTTCGGAGGAATCTGCAATCCTACTGACTTTAGCCAGTACCCCGAAGGGACCTGTTGCCCAGGACGCTCGACGAGGACGCGTCAATAGGTCTTGGCCAGTATATAACTCGGTCCTGGTGCCTTGGAAACACCTCTGCGTAAGATCCGTTATAATTATATCAACACTCAATGGCTGAAGCGATATATATCACACTGGACTTCCTTTACTATAAGGACATTTCCTGGTACACAATTAAGGCTGAAATGACCTGAGAACCCGTGTCAGTTTTCACAAAACAGCTTCGAAGGCGATTCGACCACATGACCTAATAGCCGGCAGGAAAGTGTGCTAGCGACGGCTATACCACGACGCCATCCTCAATGGTACAATCCTTTTATTGCAGTCCATGGTTTGGGATATAATAAACCGAAAATCACGGGAATAAAAAAGTGCATACTTCCGTTTCCTGTTCATTTAAAATTATTTCCGGGAATCAATGGAGAAAACTTGTGAAACAGCTATTGCGATAAACATCCCAGCTGAAACGATGTCAGCTATCATCCCTAAGTATTGGCGTTCCGTGGTTTCAAATGTCATTCTCACCCCTCAACACAGCTCTTCTGCCACACACCAGCACTGGTACACACAAGTCAGATCATGTACCGTCTCCGCAACGAAAGACGGCAAACTGAATCTTCACCATGATCTGTGCACCGCCCCTCCCCCTCCCACCTTTTTCGACGACACAATCTAATATTTTCTTTCTAGACGAGTCTTAGTCTCACATTTAAACATTCATCTTTATCTGGGCGTTTTTCTGTATCACCCGGTATCTTATGGACTGACATTGGTGACCATGCCCATCTACAAATCGATTCCCTCTGCTTACTTGACAAGTTCCATTGATGGTATCAGATGCCCTGTTGTAAACTTTTCCAGAAGTTTCTCCCTTTGTCAACCTTTGTCTCTAACACCCTTTCCGGTTATCATACTCTTCTACAGCCACTTTCACATCATTATCATCTAGTGCCTTGCGATGTAACACAGGTATTCATATCTTCCTAGAGATCTAGTTCTCGAATATTCTGGGCCCGTTCTATAAAATATAATCCTCTATACGTGGGCTTTAACTCATCCAGCATCAATTCTCCCGGGCTGCATCAGCCTATCCTACCTTTCCGCTCATCTTTCAGTTCGTCACGATATTCTCCAATGCTTCTTGATCTCATTACATCATCATCAAGTACCTTGCCAGCTAGTGTAAGCTTTCATGTCTCTCCAAACATTATAAGGTCGGCAATAATGTTCTAATACTGCTGGTCTTTTTTGGTATAGCTATAAATGCAGATTTCGCCATTACATAACCACAGAAAATTGATTGTCTCGTTCTTATAGCCGCGTGTCGAGTACCGATTGGTCTATTAAAAAACATATGACGCTAGTATCATCCAGCCATTGAATCTCAAATAGTGTACACGTATCTATTAATTTCTTTCAATCTGCAATGATTGTGTCCAACACTATCTAGGAATACCGGTCCCTTCTCGCCTCTTCTCTGAGCGTTGAGCGTCGGCCAGATCCCCTCGTCACTCCTCGCTGTCTCATTCTTGCCAGATCATGGTAATCCATTTGCTCCTCCGAGGTGTGCACGTGCTCCCACAGGGCCGCAACCACGTCTGCCTTGTCATGTATCAATATTAAACCAAGTTCTGCAGAACATATAATCAGATTGCTACTGGTACTATTAGTGTTGGAACTCTTCGCTGGCTGCTGAAGATGAGGACGGAGCGCTTATGGGAATGCCCCGAATGCTGTGATGTCGATTCCTAAATCAATCAAATAATCAAACCGGTCCCTTCTCCCGTGACTACAAAGCCATACTTCTATTGACCACATAATCACACACACATACGGATACATACTACTGTCTTCGTATTAAGACTATTGCAATGCCTTTAATCCTGGATTTGTAGACCGGCCTCATGGGTGTTACCCTCCACTTTGGGAACCACTGATTTAGACATGTAGAAAGGTTAAATGCTGTTCTAACGATGTGTTGCAAATGCCAGACATGGACAGTCCTAGAAACAGGAGTAAAATCGCATGCTGTGAGATGAGATGCGCAAGAAATGCAGCCGGGGAAACAAAAATAGGTAATGATGCAAATGTAAAACTAAGAACAAGTGTAAGGATAACACCATTTGCTGACTATAGAACACCAAAGAATTAAATGGTTCGGACATTTAACCGGCTTGGAACAAGATCAACCAGAGGTTGGGGAGTTCTAGGTGAGAAAGGCAGCTTGGTATAGAGACATGATGGGACGTCTGGCTTAGGGAGAATACGAAAGACAGCTTGGCAAGGAGACATGATGGGACATCTGGCTTAGGGAGAATACGAAAGACAACTTGGCAAGGAGACATGATGGGACATCTGGCTTAGGGAGAATACGAAAGACAACTTGGCAAGGAGACATGATGGGACATCTGGCTTAGGGAGAATACGAAAGACAACTTGGCAAGGAGACATGATGGGACATCTGGCTTAGGGAGAATACGAAAGACAACTTGGCAAGGAGACATGATGGGACATCTGGCTTAGGGAGAATAAGAAAGACAGCTTGGCAAGGAGACATGATGGGACATCTGGCTTAGAGAGAATACGAAAGACAGCTTGGCAAGGAGACATGATGGGACATCTGGCTTAGGGAGAATACGAAAGACAACTTGGCAAGGAGACATGATGGGACATCTGGCTTAGGGAGAATAAGAAAGACAGCTTGGCAAGGAGACATGATGGGACATCTGGCTTAGAGAGAATACGAAAGACAGCTTGGCAAGGAGACATGATGGGACATCTGGCTTAGGGAGAATAAGAAAGACAGCTTGGCAAGGAGACATGATGGGACATCTGGCTTAGGGAGAATACGAAAGACAGCTTGGCAAGGAGACATGATGGGACATCTGGCTTAGAGAGAATACGAAAGACAGCTTGGCAAGGAGACATGATGGGACATCTGGCTTAGGGAGAATAAGACAGACAGCTTGGCAAGGAGACATGATGGGACATCTGGCTTTGAGAGAATACGAAAGACAGCTTGGCAAGGAGACATGAAGGGACATCTGTCCTAGACAGACAGCTTGACATCAAGGTGTGGTGGGACATCTGACAAAGGGACACACTCTTGATACATAATAAACAGGAGGCAATGCACCTATCTGGCATGTCTATCCTTTCTTCACCACGTTCTTTGTCTTCAATAGGACAGACCTATTTAATAATGTCCTAGGCCTGAATCAAGCAAGACTTTCCTATGTTCAACCTGTTATCATTTCTCTTCCTGAGCTCACTGTCCAGTAGATGTTTTGTATCCGCACAGACTCGAAGAACATTAGATATAGAAAGTGACAATATCACCAAGTTTGAGAGCTGTCAACGAGTTTTACCGTATATTTCTCCTCAAAACATGACCCAAAAAACTGTCTACCGCCTACGCCTAATTTTCCTAATGAAATTATGGCTGCCATCTGCAATCATCATGTTTGCTTGTCTTAATAACCAGTCTTCTTCAACATTGAGTTTATATTGGATAGATATGTTTCGTGTCTTTTTACCTACTACCACGCCGAAATGTGATACCTGCATGCTGACAAAGCCCACACAAAAACAACAAACTGTGATGGAAGGACTATCTAATCAAAGTTGACTTGATATAGTCACTTGACCCTCTTAACGGCATCATCCTCCGGCTTTGAATTAACCAACGCAGCAAATAGGAAAAGTAAAAAGAAATACAAATACACACAAACAGAGTTCGGCATGTGTAAATTATCAGAGTAATGAACATGATATGTGGGAAATGTTGATGAAAAGATTCTGGGTGAGCAGATGTGAATTGGTTGGAAAGAAAGAAAAGAAGAAAGAAAGAAAGAAAGAAAGAAAGAACAATGTGGACAAACAGAAGACGCACACTCATTCGAAAGTGTTCATATATATATATATATATATATATATATATATATATATATATATATATATATAGATATATATATATATATATATATATATATATATATATATATATATATATATATATATAAAGAAATAATGGTAATTACACAGAAGAAATGTGTTCCTATATGCAACATCTGCGTGAATGGAAGCAATCTAAAACAAATTAATGTATTTACGTATTTTGTCACTTTAAAAGCTGCAGATGGAAGACATATTAAGGAACGTATGTGTAGAAAAGCCCAAGTGAAAGGAGTATGTTACAAGGTGAAGAGAATTCTCATCACGTTTTTTGTGTTGTCGAGGTAAGAAGAAGAGTTCTGCCTTTCCTCGTGTATGACGCTGTGGCGTAGGGGTTACGAACGCAGTTCATACCGAGTCTGAAACACAGCAGTAGTTATAAATGTAGGATTCGGTTATGATTTGGAGGATTGTGGAGGATTGACCTTGACCTCGGTTGATTTTCACTCCCCCTCGGTCATATAGTTGGGTAAGGGGTAAGGGGTGGTATGTAGGGGAGATATTTAACTCTTATATTTTGGGTTGTGTAGTAAAAAAGGTGTGTACCACATAATCAACATGAGGCACCCTTTTGCAGTGGTCAACAAGAAAAATCATTCATACCACTAAAAAACCAAAGAGTTCGTTTTTCATAACTTTTTTATTTTTCATCAAATTTTCAATAGTGTGTAGCAGAGTCAAACCATTTTCATTGACAAAGTACATTCATTTTTATTGGTCGTGACAAACGTGACATTGAGTCTTTTATATAGCCATTTCACACATATGACGACTTTAATAGAACATATAGACACTAAACAGTAGAAAACATATAGCGGCATTACCTACCAATTTCATAGTGTCGGCTGTAATGGTCTCGGCCGGATCTTTGTCCCCTTGGCGACGGGCATTAGACACTGTTTCCCCAAATTGTTTAACACAACTAACCGGTCGATACTCTATTGTCTGATAGATGTGTGTAACCACCAACCCATGAGCAAGATACCACTTTAAAAGAGGGGTGGCTAATAAAGTTTTCTTCCCGAAATAACTACCAATCAAAGTCCGTCGTGGGGTACTCAGTAGTTTATTTTTTACGGCGTAGTCTTTCATAAACTCCCCAATATCGTCCCTCGACACTTCTGTGTTCTTAAAAAATAGGGGGCATTTCGACAAAGGACTCTTGTAAAAGCAGTCGGGGTCTCAATATCGCATTCAACCAACCCGAAAAATGTATCACTTTTTACAACCTCGATGATCTGTTTTTCACTCAACCCCAAGGAAGTTGTGTGGGTTCCCGTAAGAAACGCTTTAATAAACTCAATTATTGACAGCTTTGTCTGTTGTACTCTGTTTTATTAAACTTATCAACATGGTAAAATGTACCACGTTTGGTCACGCCCACCGACATGGCACACGATGACTGAAGAATTACTACCCTACACAAAAATCTAATTTATTTAAAATTAATAACTAAGCTGGTAGTGTTTTGTCTTTTCGCTACAAACTTGAGTCAGAAGTCTTATCGACATCGTTAAATTTATACAAGAGACAATATCACAATCATAGACATGTTTCAAGCGAACGAAAGAAGAAGCGACACATGATAATGATAGACCCAGAGCGGTTACCGGTATGAAACACAGTGTATTCTTTTTTCGGCGTTACAAAGTGTCTATCTTCTTATCTGTGGGCGTAAGCGAAAGAGATACCAAAAAGAAAAATACTAGACAACGGTATTTTGATGACGAACGGTTTAACGCTTGCGAACGAATTTTAAAAATAAAAAAAAAAAAAAATTCACACTTTGAGGATCGAACCACTGCCACCCGAACACGGGTCGGGTGCGCTATCAACTAAGCTATTACTTCTGGTAACGCTGATCTTACAAAGCAAAGATACAACAGCAACGTGTCAAGTGTGACTGTCGGAGATGGTAAACAAAAGAATTACAGCGATAGACAAAACATATTTCTAGAACAGACATTTATAAAAAACATATTAGACAAAAAATTACTCCCTCACTTATGTTTAAGCATCAATAAAGTATGGTTTTCAGTTGTATAAAAAGGAACATTATATGTAAAACTGTGCTATGCGTACTTGGGGGAAAGTCAGATTTAGACAAAATTATTCAAATATCAGAAAAAGGAACCTTGTAATATTTTATAATACCAAGTTTTAATTATTTTAAAAGGCAATATAGCATAATAACCCATTCTTATATATTTTAAAAAATTATTTATGTATGCAATCTCGGAACAAATACGCGTCGTATGATGCCTTAAACGTGTAATAAAATAACTTTTGAGAGGTTAAAGTATTAAAACTTATAGTCAAATGAAAGATTATGATGTCGTTGATTTCAAAAACCAATTTTGATGGTGTTTTACGAAATATATCAAGAGATATTGATATTATAAACTCAGTGTGTTGCACATTTGTGGCTAATTTCATTCCGTTACGAATTTTGTCCAGGGGACGTGTTAGCAAGTTTTCTCGGATGACCGCGCACGTTAACAAAACACCGGTCACACTGCAGTGTGTTTATTCGCCCAGACGAACACTGAGGCTCGCCTTGTAAGTGTTTTACTAACACGATAATTAGATTTAATTTTGATATCATCAGAATAAATCTAAATTTCGCCATGTTCTGGGTGAACGAATGGTTATATTTTTTTCGTTTCGCTCTGTACAAAAGTCACACTTTTTTTTTTATTTCTTTCGCACAACACATAGCTGTCTTTGGTGTTCTGAAATCAACTTGGCTGACACTATCATCATCAAATGATGTAGGCCTTCATGACACTGTCTTTGGTGTTCTGAAATCAACTTGGCTGACACTATCATCATCAAGTTCCGTGTTGTAGGCCTTCATGACACTGTCTTTGGTGTTCTGAAAGCGACTTTGTTGACATAAAACTACCATAATTTCTAATTGGTATGTTACTGAGATAACACTTGCCACGATGTTCATGCGTCTCTTATATGACTAAAGAAAGTTGTTTCTTTTCTAGTTGTTAGACAGGCAATTCACCTTACAAACCAGCTGCTTCTAATTTTTTGTTACAAGTTTCGCTGTCATACACCAAAACTATTTATCACTCTCTTACTTTTTCATTTTCTAAAATTTTGTTTGTCCTGTACATTAATCTCTTGTACATCATCCATCTGATAATTCCCCCCTAGGTAATGTATCCACTTGGTTAAGAATGTTTCTATGTCACATTTGGTGTTACCACTGTTGGTATCCCCGGTTACACTTTTTCTTCGTAAGTAACGTGCTCACTGTGAGAATCAGCACTGGTTCATACTTATGATGTGAGCCGGTCGCTCAATGGCAAACTACTGAGTGTAAGCTTGTCTAGAAATCAGCTGAAAGCTGTTGACAGCGATGTCCTGTAAAACATTTACTTTCTTTTGATACCATTATTAATATTTTCTTGATAGAGCACTCCATATTACTACAATACCCAACAATTATAGATCTGCTGCATTATCTATCCCCCAAAACTGTGTCTTTATATCTTCCGAATTGTATTCCTGGGTTCTTTCTGGTGTCTCATAAATTCCCCAAGGCGCGAGCACAGTAAAAGAGAGAGGTCACAAGGTCTGTTTTCACTTGCTCTCTTTTCGTTTTTACTTGGTGGTACTTGCTTTCGGTACTCCTTTTCAAAGGAATGTAGCACAAAAGTCATCTACACAAGGCTTTTAATGCACATGTGAATGTTATCACGTTGATAAGGCTGTGTACGGCAAATTAGCTATGTTTGAAAATCTACAAATTGATGGAGAAAGAAAAACATAGAAAACAAAACTGTCATAAGGATTGATAATGAAATAGTCAGCCAATTAAAAGGGGTGTGTAATGTTTTTCCCCTTGTACACAAGAAATATATGAAAAGATTATTGCGGGACATCAATAGATAGGCAGTCTTGATTGTAGACAATGAACAGGACCTCCAATAATTAATAGACGTGAACAACTAGGATTAGAACTAAAAAGACACAGATTATTAGGAAAACACCACAAGTAAATAGGAAAACAAGTACAATTATCTCGGAACAGTTCTGATGGGCAATGGTTTGAAGAGCTTACAAAAATCGCCACGGCGAATGTAGCCTTTAGCAAGACGAAACTGACCAAAAAGATAGCAATTAGAAAAAGAAAGGGTTGAAGTGCTTCATACTTTTGTATCGCTGTATGGACCAGGCTGAAAAACATCTGATGGAAAGGTGGAGAAAAGATAACACGGGCAGAAAATAATCTACAAGAAACAAATGAAAATCGTAAATAGATTATAGAAATTGGACATAGAAAAAATTTGTTGGATATTTTATGAGAAATAAACATGGTAACAACTGGCAAGATCGAAGGGAAGACACCAAGGGGAAAACCGAGAAGTAAATACCTGGATGGGTTGGTATGGTCGAGACCAGATCCACGACTCTAGTGATCGAGTGAAATGGTAGAACATCACCGCTTAGAGACATGATGGATGGATAGATGTGTAACCACATGATAATCAGATTGATGTCATCAGTATAAATCTAAAATTCACCATATTATGAACACAAGGATTGAAAAGTCCTAGCGACATGATGTATGGATAGATGTGTAACCACATGATAATCAGATTGATGTCATCAGAATAAATCTAAAATTCACCATATTATGAGCACACGGATTGAAAAGTAAGAAGGTAATGTGATTGGGGAACTTTCGGGTCGTGTGTTTGTTGTTTCATTTATCTGTTAATGGTTTGTATCAGTGTTTACGTGTATGACTAAAAAACGTGTCTCTCTATATGTCTGACTGTCTGTGTGTATCTGGTTATTTGTCGGTGGGTTTCTCTATATGGCTATACTGGTGTCTATGACTGCGTGTCCATCTATCTGTCTGTGAGTCTATCTATATGTCTGGCTGTCTGTCTGTATGTCTGGTTGTCTGTATCTGGTTATTTGTCTGTGGGTTTCTCTATATGGCTATACTGGTGTCTATGACTGCGTGTCCATCTATCTGTCTGTGAGTCTATCTATATGTCTTTTTATCTGTCTATATGTCTGACTGTGTGTATCTGGTTATTTGTCGGTGGGTTTCTCAATATGGATATACTGGTGTCTATGACTGAGTGTCCATCTATCTGTCTGTGTGTCTATCTATATGTCTGGCTGTCTTTTTATCTGTCTGTATGTCTGCCTGTGTGTATCTGCTTATTTGTCGGTGGGTTTCTCAATATGGATATACTGGTGTCTATGACTGAGTGTCCATCTATCTGTCTGTGAGTCTATCTATATGTCTGGCTGTCTGTCTGTTTGGCTGTCTGTGTGTAATCTGGTTATTTTGTCGTTGGGTTTCTCTATGTGGTTATACTGGTGTCTATGACTGCGTGTCCGCCTGTGTTGTTGTTGTTGTTGTTGTTGTTGTTGTTGGTCACTCTAAGACCTCTAATGTTAGCACAATGATCAGCCTATAAAGAACTCACAATGAGAGTGTGTATGACTGATTGTGTGTGTGTGATATTCTGAGAGATTGGCCTAAAATTTACTTGTGTATGGTAGTCCCGATTACAGGGTATCCTTCTTTCTTCTATGGAGCACTTTTGTGAAGTATAGATGAATCATGGTTATGTGAACCCATGGAAGCAGGTGGATGAAGTGTAACAACATATTGTTGCTGGTTATGGTCACAGCTTAAAATAGTCACTGTCCAGAAGGAAAGTAATGTGCTTTCGGCAAAGCCAAGAACCCCATAACAACCAGGTGGTGGAAACTTTCGAATATCTTGATTACCAACAGTGACACAATGAAATTAATCGATTATCAATTGCTCTTCAAAGACACCTTAATAGAGTGGGACAGATAGAACTACAGACAATTATGTTTTTAAGAGTATTCAACTTACGCCTGTGAGACACTAAACACGTCATAAAGGCACTTGCATATAAATTTTATTAAGGGGTTCTAAGAATATCTTGGGTCAAAAGAACAAACTCATCCATACTTCAAGAATATTGAAGATGGTTTTTTAAAGACAAGCAAAGAAAATTTGTATATTTGGTCACTTGAAACGTCATGAAAGTTTGGAGAGAACAATAAAGGTGTATGTCTTGGAAGATCTAAAGAAGATGATCTCCAGTTGGTTGTAATGGACATCTTGTTTGTGATCAAGAATTTTTAATTTTTTTTCCTATATTTTCGGCGGGTTTTTATGGGAATGAGATTCTGCAAAGGACATGCTACTGAATGGTCGTAGTAAGGTATGTGTGTACACATTTAGATTTCAGGATCACCCAGGAATATTTTCTTATATACACTTTTCGCAACAAGACAATTAATTTTCAAAGTTCACACATTAGAATACTTCTGGTTTCATTTAAAACAAACTTTACTAAAATAGTTTTCTTTATAAAGTGAAATAGTGCCACGTGTTAGAAGTTGATACACCAGAAGCCGACTTGGGACTTTTTCGATATATAACTATTGTAACCAATGGTGTATTTTAAGGGCGGTTAGTGCTGTCTATATGGGTTAAATATAAGCATAACATTGACGATGTGTTAGAGATGTATGAATCTTCATCGGTCTGTGTAACAGTCTTGGTCATAATTAAAGTGGGTTACACCAGGTCAAAGGTGGTTCGGGTTGCAGACATACATCCGGAAGACGTGGACACAAACGACTAAAGTGGGCTTCCGGTCACATGACCGACATCTCGGAAAGAACATTTGTGTTAATTTCTTATCTGATTTCTGATTGGTTGATTCAAATGTCAGGCAGTTAGATTGTTGGTCACTACAGGAGATATGACCTATGTGATTTTGATGTTATCTGTTCTCTGATTGGTTGATTCAAAATGTCCCTCAGACCACTACAGGGGATATACCCTTTGTGATTTGATGTTATCTGTTCTCTGATTGGTTGATTCAAAATGTCCCTCAGACCACTACAGGGATATACCCTTTGTGATTTGGTGTTATCTGTGTTCTGATTGGTTGATTCAAAATGTCCCTCAGACCACTACAGGGATATACCCTTTGTGATTTGATGTTATCTGTTCTCTGATTGGTTGATTGCTGTTGTTCATTTCAGCTATACACCTCTCTCACGCAGACAGTATCAAAACCCGTGACGAAACGAAGGCCAAGTCTTTTTCTCCTTTTCGCATTCAACGAAGAAGGATGTTTTGCTTCAACAGATATTAAATTCAATTGTTACATTGTGTAAGGTACCTACTTTCCAGTAAGGGCTATAATCTGTGTCTTCTTACTATTCAGTTCCACCCCTAGTTATTGACTGCGTGGGTCTACTAAATGTTGCAGGTCCTCTTCATTGTATGTAATCAGACTGTGTCATCTGCCTAGCTGTTATTGTTTCCTTTCATGTCTTCTATATTTCTGGAAACAGTTTCATTGTACAAGCCGACATTACACATACCCATCTCACACCTCTCTCAATAGGCTGAAATTGGTCTACTTCATTATCAATTTTTATGGTAGCTTGTAGTTTTCATTATATGTTTTTACATGTCTAAGATCTTTTCCAGCCGTTTGTAGATCATCAGTTCTAAAGTATTAAGCATTTATGCTATGATGCTGTCTGAACCGGGCTTTTGGTAGCTTTCATATGGTTAGAGCCTCCACATTCAAAACGGTGGCCCTTCCTTATTATATTCTTCTCTGTTAACTTCATAAAGGTTTTTTCAATATTCTGATCATATGTGTAAAAGCTATTCTATTATTTTATCCATCTGTTGTCTTTAGGTAGCCTTCTGCTGATCTTTGATTAGTAAGGGGTTGAATTCTTTTGTATTAGTTTCGTATTTTACTGTTGCGTTGTTTTTTAATTTCTAAGCACTGAGAGTTTCTTTGACCTCTTATATAATATTCTGAGTTTTCTGTGATTATCTTCATATTAGCCAAATTTATCTTTGTTTCCATTAGTTGTTTCAAGAATCCCTATCTTATTTTACTTTGTTATATTTATAATATTTATCCTTTCACCAGGTTGAAAAGTTGCTGACAGATCGAAGCCATTACATACAAGGAAGTACAATCTCGAGGCTATTACGTACAAGGAAAGGAAGGGAACTGTCTACCACTGGTATGCCTTCAACGTTTTTCACATTACACATCACTAAATATTTTCAACCATATATAGTGTTCCTTGGTGGTCATATTCAGCAATGTTCATTAGTATACCACAGTTGTGTCATCCAATATAAAATAATACAGAGAATAGAATTACAAACAAACAAACAAAATAAAAAATAAATAAATAAATAAATAAAATAAAAATAAAAAATAAAATAAAAAAAAAAAAAAATATTAAAAATTTAAAAAAAAAAAAAAAAAAAAAGGTCATTGTTTGTCTTTACCATCTCCTACATAAGGACTGGATGTGAAGAAAACAGAGAAAATGAAAATACAATACTAAGTGTTATGTGACGGCATAACCTCAGTTGCTATATCTTCCTTTTGGTATGTCTTATACAATATTTCCTGTAGATATGTCATATGGTTGCAAAATATCTATAATGATTTTTGTTATTCTCCACAGCTGTTTGCCTTCCAGTGCTTACTCGAGCTTTATACAAGAGTGGAACGATAGGAACCTACAAACTAATTTTTACTATCAAGACGTTATCTATTGGATCCACACAACGGCTTACTATCATCAAAGCCAACACAGGAAACTATTGACTAACATTATCAAGCCATTACCAGGAACTATAATAACAGGAAAAGCTACCAACTACACAAGATCTTAATATCACCTTATCATCAACCGGAAACTATTGATTCATATTACCAAGCCAATACCGGAAGTTAAAAGTCTATTTTGCTGAATAACACTGTCTACTACCAAGATCTGTAATTTGGAAAAATTTGGATACACAAGAGCTTATCACCGGAAACTTGACTCATCACCACAGTTCTGTCTATCACTATGGCCACTATTCAGAATGTCTTTCTGTGTCCTATCTGTGACAAAGCTTTCACTGAACATCATAATCTCACACGTCACATTTCCACCATACACAAACCCACAACCCACAAGTGTCACATATGTTATAACTCATACAAACGAAAAGACAACCTAAATCGCCACATTAAAAAGCATCACCAGACATCATCAATGGACACTACCCCATCAATGCACACTACACCCTCAATTTCAAACACGGACACTACAGCACCAAATACTACTGCATCAAACACCACAGCACGTAAAAGGAAAGCTCCCACAGACACACATACACCTAAAAAACAGAAACTTGGACAAGTTGAAACAGAAACACCAGACAACCTCCCTGATGAAATCCAACCCACATATAGGGAAAACTGGGATAGTATCAGGACACATCACAAGTGTGGTAAACACATGTCAGTCTACACATACTACATTAGCCCACAGACACAGCACCCTATCGACTGGACAGACACACTATACAAGGTCTTTAATACTCAGACAAACCGATTCAAGATCAATTATTCCCACCATTTAATTCTGAGACATAGAGAAACACAGGACCTTAGATTCTTTCATGCTTCCTCCAACAACGCTCCCGTTTTAGAATTTCCAGCTTTAATTAATAACAGATACGACTTTGACGACTTCATCAAGACAGTTCATCAACATGATATCCTTACATATGCTATGCAGCAACGACCAGACACCAAATACAGTGTAGAGACAGTAGCTGCTACGTCGTTTTATATTTTTCACATTCCTGAATTTCCTATTGGTTGCTGCCTGACTGATATTCCCGAATACATTACCCACAACCAAGCCATCAATATATTACAATATGACTCTAGTTCTAAGCCATACACTGATAACCTTTGTTTTTTTAGAGCACTAGCCGTACACAAAGGCTCAGAAGTTACAAATCTTAGGAAACAGACAAAAGAGTATGCTAATAAGTGGAAAGAGTATCAGCACATAGAATCCCTAACTACTTTTCCAGGTGTTAAACTTCTTGATGTCCTCAATTTAGAAGAATGCTTTGCTCTCAATGTAGACATTTTTGAGTATGATGATAACCACTCACTGGTACCAAAGCTTAGAGGTAGTGGAACATACGATGAAACGTTAAGACTGTTGTTTTTTAAAGAGCATTTCATGCATATTGAAGATATTGACAAAGCAGCTCACGCTTTTAGTTGTCCAAAATGTGGGAAGTTGTGGAAGACTTTTTGGGAAATGGAACGACATGAAAACAGTTGCAATGGTGGTAAAACTGTTGAACATTTTAAAGGAGGGGTTTACAGTCCACCTGAAACCGTCTGGGAACTAATTGCTGACCAAGGCATCCCAGTCGATCCTAAGTATGTTTACCCGTACAGGGCTACATACGATTTTGAATGCTTCTTTGAGTCTTCAAATCTTCCTAGTGATAGTAATTCAACAACATTTTTAGCAAAACATGTTCCCATGTCGTGTTCAGTCGCCTCCAACGTACCTGGGTTCGAGGCCCCGGTCTGCTTCATCACAGCGGGTGATCCCCAAGATCTGGTGAATAGGATGCTTGATCATTTGACCCGAATCGCTGATGCAGCGTATTCAGAACTACATGCTAAGTTCGAAGATGTGTACACTGCACTAGAGGCGATAAATGAGAACACTTTAATTGGTAGGTTCGATGCGTACTTGAAAGAGTTACCGGTCCTGGGGTTCAACTCTGGAAAGTACGATATGAACCTCATCAAGCCATACTTATTTTCTTATTTCATAAAATCAGAGGAAGTGTCGTGCAATTTTGTTGTCAAGAGAAATAATAATTTTATGTGTATTGCCACAGATCAATTGAAGTTTCTGGATATCAGTAACTATTTAGCACCAGGTTTCAACTACTCAAAGTACCTAGCCGCTTACAAAATTAAAGAAACTAAGGGAAATTTCCCTTATGAGTTTATAACTAACCTTGAAAAACTAAAAGAAACACAGTTACCCCCACACGAGGCCTTCTTTTCAAAACTAAGAAATTGTAATATTACTGAGACAGAGTATAAAGAGTGTCAGAAAGTGTGGGTAGATAATAAGATGGCCACATTAGAAGACTTTCTAGTGTGGTATAATAACAAAGATGTTCAACCTTTTATTAAGGCATTAGATAAACAGGTCACATTCTATAAAGATTTAGGTGTAGACATGTTTAAGGATGCCATTTCTGTCCCTGGAGTAACCTTAAAATATCTTTTTAGGACTCTGCCCAAAAACGTAGTGTTTTCACTATGTTCTGAGAACGAGAAAGACCTGCACAAAACACTTAGAGACAATATTGTAGGAGGGCCGTCCATAATCTTTCATAGGTACCATGAGATAGGTCAGACACGCATCAGAGGGGGTAAGCTTGTTAAGAGTTTGAAAGGGTATGACGCTAACGCTCTCTACCTGTGGGCTCTAATGCAAAAGATGCCCACGGGTTTTCCTGTCATTCGAAAGGCAGAAGATGACTTCAAGACTCATAAGGGTAGATTTTACACTGTTCAGTGCAGAGAGTGGCTAGCGTGGATAGAGCATAGTGAGAATATAGAGTTGAGGACACAGTTCAATGGGCGGGAGATGGCGCTGGGCCCGCGTCATATTAGAGTAGATGGTTGGGATAGGGTGAATACAACCGTGTATCAGTTTCACGGATGTCTATTCCATGGTCACCCAGACTGTCCCCTGACTCGTGGTATTGACATAAATCCAGTAAATAAGATACCTCTGACAGAACTATATGACAACACCTGTGACATTCACGACTACTTGGTTAACGAGGTGAAAGTTAAAGTAGTAGAAATGTGGGAATGTGAGTGGCGGAACCTTAAAAAGACCAATAGTGACGTTAAGGGTTTTGTCAAGGCTAGATTCCCATATGTCAAACCATGGCATAATAAAAAGACCATTAACAAAGAAAGGATTCTAAAGGCTGTAAGAGCTGAGAGTTTGTTTGGGTTGATAGAGTGTGATATCCACGTGCCAGAGAAATACAAAGAGCGCTTCGCAGAGATGACACCAATATTCAAAAATATTGAAGTGGGCAGAGAGCATATAGGTAAGTTTATGTGTGAGTACGCCCAGTCACATAAACTGCTGTCAAGTGCCAGACGGACACTTATAGGTAGCTATATCGGAGAAAAGATCATGTTAGCCACGCCATTATTAAAATGGTATCTGGAACATGGGCTAGAGGTCACCCATGTGTACCAAATCATTGAATATAAGCCAGTTAGCTGCTTCCAAGAATTTGGTGATATGGTTTCTGATGCCAGAAGAGAAGGTGACAGTAATACAACCTCTACCGTTAAGGCTGAAACCATGAAATTATTGGGGAATGCCGCTTACGGCAAAACTCTAACCAATAAGGCCAAGCACACCAATGTTTCCTATTGTAAGGGTGAAGACACAACCAAGTTAATAAATAATCCCTTATTTAAGAAGATGACACCACTGACCGAAGACATATTTGAAGTAGTAAAAGGGAAAAAGACAACAGTCTGGGATCTCCCCCTTCAGATAGGTTTTTTCGTTTATCAGTATGCCAAATTAAGAATGTTGGCTTTCTACTACGATTTTCTAGATAAATTTTTAGACAGGGAAGATTTCCAATTATGCGAAATGGACACTGACTCTCTTTACTTAGTGCTTAGCACACCTAACCTAGCGGAAGCAGTTAGACCATACCTTAGAACAGAGTATGATAGAGTCTATACTCAGTGGTTCCCGTCTGAAACCTGCTCTGAACATATAGTTAGTACTGATACCTGTAAGGCTTGCCAGACTATCAAAGCTTATGAAAAGAGAACCCCTGGTCTTTTCAAGTTAGAATACGAAGGGGATGGAATGGTATCCTTATGTAGTAAAACATACCATTGTTTCGGAGACTACAATAAAACAAGCACAAAGGGCCTCACCAAACACCACAACCCACACCTAGACAGACAAACATTTTTAGAAGTACTTGACACACAGACAGCGACTGGAGGGACAAATGTAGGTTTCAAAACACAAGACACGTCTATCTACACATACACACAACACAGAAACTCGCTATCCTATTTCTACATAAAACGTCAAGTTCACAAAGACAAGGTCACTACATCACCCCTAGACATATAGCCCGTCCTAGTGTACTTATATATATATATATATATATATATATATATATATATATAGGTTTTCTACTGTTTAGTGTCTATATGTTCTATTAAAGTCGTCATATGTGTGAAATGGCTATATAAAAGACTCAATGTCACGTTTGTCACGACCAATAAAAATGAATGTACTTTGTCAATGAAAATGGTTTGACTCTGCTACACACTATTGAAAATTTGATGAAAAATAAAAAAGTTATGAAAAACGAACTCTTTGGTTTTTTAGTGGTATGAATGATTTTTCTTGTTGACCACTGCAAAAGGGTGCCTCATGTTGATTATGTGGTACACACCTTTTTTACTACACAACCCAAAATATAAGAGTTAAATATCTCCCCTACATACCACCCCTTACCCCTTACCCAACTATATGACCGAGGGGGAGTGAAAATCAACCGAGGTCAAGGTCAATCCTCCACAATCCTCCAAATCATAACCGAATCCTACATTTATAACTACTCACAGCTGCGGGGGATTTGGAAACAGACCGCCTTACGCTGATTTTCATTTAATGGTATGAGTTCCGGTTGTTGAGAAAGCAATGGCAAGCTACTGAAAGTAAATTTGCCACGAAATCACAAACATTTGCAAAATAATGGGGGTTGACAGATTAGCAACTAACTGATGTATGGAAGGGAATCATGACCAATTATTTGACGCGTGAGGGATTATTTGGAAGCTGCGGGGAATGTGGTTCTAAAAAGGAATGATGAGAACACCATGGGCAGATAGAAAGAGCAATGAAGATGTCTTGAAAGAAGTTAACCCACAAAGGGAACTGGTTACTCACATCAGAAGCAGACAGTCACATTCTGTTGGCATGTCATGAGAAGGGGAAAGCCGAAGTTGGAGGGAGGGGGAGCAGAGGGACAGTCTGACATCATGGCATGGAGGAACATCAGTATCAGAAATAACTGGCAGTACACGACATAGAAGGGTCTGGACACATATTAGAGCAGTGGTTCTCAACATTTTTTGGCCCATGCCCCCCTTCACCATATTTTTAGAACGCCATTTCCCCCCACCCTTTTCGTATTTCCTACCTAAAAATTTGGCCCGTGCGCCCCCCCCCCCTCACAGTATTTTCAGAACGTCATTCCCCCCTTTCGTATTTCCCACCTAAAAATCCCGCCCCGCCCCTACACAGTATACGTAATAATGGAAGCTAAATTTAATAGCACATACTAAAACAAGTCTAGACGTTCACATAAAACATGATTTGTGGGTCTACTTACTATATAAATTGAATTTTAGAAGGGTGAGACGTACAGAACCGTAGAGTATGAAGGGAAAAACAATATCAAACAAATATCTTGTATTAACGCGATCTTGAAATAATCTTAACACCCCCCCCCCCCTTACCCACCGGAAACCCTAAAATTCCCCACCGGTTGAGAACCACTGTATTAGAGCAACTAGACGTTGACAGTCCAGATTGTTTGGGCACGTTATGAGAAGAAATAAACCGTAGAACTTGATGACAACTAGCAAGATTCGGGGGGGGAAAAGAAACGGCCAAGACATAAAATTAAATATCTGGATGGTTTGGCTGCATGGCATGGTAGAGACAAGCACACAGAGCTGATCCACGGCTCTGATGGTCGAGGGGGCTGAGTGATATCGAGGTATGGTGTCCGCCTCGAGTGCTGGAGGTCCCGGGTTCAAGGCCTGGTGAGGACCGGGATTTTTTCTCGTGGACTTCAAGTAATAAAAATGTCCCCTGGTCTCTGGGTAGTGTGATCGGACGCCCGTGTGTATTGTTGCACACGTAAAAAATCCCTCGACAGTTGGAAATAAAAAAGAGTAGCCTAACGGCGCTGCCCGGGCAAAATTTCGAGTTCCGAGACGACTAGATAATTGACATTACTGTGCGAATATGTGTATATTTCAACTTGAAGGATTTATCTAGTTAATTCACGTAAGTTGTGTGATTTCTGCAGTATGTACCTGACGAGATGTAGCTAAATATGCCAGGCAATAAATCGTGCAATCTATTGTTTGTGTCTTCGTTATTCAAGTTAAAAATCTACCCAAAGTATTTCAGGATCCTCGCCGGTGCTACGGAGTTCGTGCACTGGGCTGAGATTCTCCAGACAGCCTTGAGTTAGGAGTAGAACGGAGCACTTATGGGTTGCACCCGTGTGCCGTGATATTGATCCGTCGACTAAACTAAACTAAACTAAAGCCTCTGGTGATCTTTGGGGATGGCGAAACATGACTCCCACGATTATCGGCGTGGCATACGATGATGACTATATTATAGCTGATGCCCTAAAGCTTTTGTGTTTTGTTTCTTCATTTGGCCTCCTCGATTTTACTTGAGTTAACCACACTTCGTTTGTGTACCCAAACCAGCTTAAGACACGTCTGTTTATTTTTTTATTTACTCAAGGAGCCCCAGTTTCCCAATTCGATTCCTTTAACGATAATTTGTCAAAAGCACAGGTAGGTGACCTCCTTTCAAAACATTCCTTAGGCTGCGTTTCACCTACACATCTGGCCCGGCAAGGCTTGTAGTTTTGGTCTAGCCTTCACGGACAAATCATAGCGTCATGCTAACAACCATAGTTGTAATTTATGTCAGCTAGTCGGGATATGTTGATTGTGATTGTGAAGCGATGCGTGTCGAATATTTCACCGGCGCCGGTTCATGGTTTATGTCGGGGCAACTGTGATTATGTGTGTGTGTGTGTGTGCGTGTGCGTGTGCGTGCGTGCGTGCGTGTGTGTGTGTGTCTGTGTGTGTGTGAGAGAGATTCTAGCCCAGGTGTCATAATAGCGCTGTGACGCGTCTGTCGGTCCAGTTATTTTGGGTTCAAATCTGACGGTGGATCATCGTCGTGATTATCATCATGTGCCCCGCCAAAAGGCAGGTTTATGTATCTTCACAGATCTCGCTAGTTGGTGATTTGGATCAATTATATTGGTGTTATTTCCCCCTTCCCCCATGTCATTCTGGATCAATTATATTGGTGTTATTGTCCCCCTTCCCCAATGTCACAATCCAAGTGCATCCACTATTATTGCTCTGGGGCCTTCACTGCCTCTTCTACCGCTGATCGGTCTGTCGTCATATGTCTCAACACCCCTCTTCTCCCCAGGCGGCCAAACATTGTCTAACCTGAGTTGACTTGAGTTCAGTCAAACAGACTCTCGTGAACCTCTTTGGAATATCTAAACAATATAAAACAACATAAAGCAATGCAGCTTGTATATAACACAATTACGGAAAACGCGGTGTTTAGCCTTCATGAGCAAACATTTGCATATACAAAACACAACACAAATCACGGAGAAGACACTTTAGTGACTACATTAGGGTATTGGGTATTAAAACGGGATGAAACGAATGAAAAGATTTATTTTTAAACATTAGAACAGTGAACAGAAAATGAAATGTGAAAAATAAAAATTATGATTTAAAAAAAATTATATGTTGTTTTGTGTATGCTTGCTGATGAAGGTTAGTCTCCGAAACGTCTTGTATATTCCGTAATTGTGTTCTGTAAAGCTGCATTATTTAGTGTTATTTTATATTGTTTAAATGCCCACAGCTTTACCGCAGTTCCATTAAATTTAGAATATCTAGGACGTCAGGTACGCACACCTTGGTTCAGCTCGCTACCACAGAATGTCCGATGACATACACAGACATGGCCAAACTCAACGTAGGCCATGAAACATTTATTCCTCTCGCACAACACCGGGATGAGCGTAGATGGCATCATGCACTCCCAGGCCTGGCATCCACCACTCTAAATACAAGTGTAGTGTGGAATATCCGGCTTTCCAGCCTGGGCAGACTGTGGATCCACTCTCCTATCATCAAGGCATAAACTAATCTGCCAAACAGGCTTTAACGTCCTTTCTGTCTACTTCAGCGGCGTGAAGTTCTCATCCAGACTGGCACCCATAGGATTCCTTCTCTATTTCTAGCTGTAGACATCGTTGATCTATCTTGACCGTCTGTCCCCCAAGAGCGAACCGCCAAGAATCCTGATCCACATCAAGTCCCTAGTCCTACGCTTTGTTCTCGTCTTGACCTGGCTATCTTATCTCTCTTCCCTCTGCCAATTGGGCGCTGCTGCTTTTTTAGTGACTGCCGCTTCCATCGACGATGAACTATTTTTCGTTGCGGACTTTTGTGTTGGCGTTCTGGGAGCGGCCTTATACATAATATACCTGTGTGGGCTGATGCTTTGTCTGTTCCACTTTTCAAATGGGGCAGTGAGGCGCCTTTTGTGTGATATTCACTGGCATAGGAACGGAGCATAATGGGGCAACGCTTTGCCGTGAAGTTGGAATCGCGACTAACTAACTAACCTTTCTCGTTCGTCTCGTGGGCGCCTTTGTTTAGATACATGGTCCATTCAAAGGTAGCCGTTAACTACTAACTAGTGTTGTCTCTATCCGTACATTTTATTAACTGATTCAGCTTTTAGTTTAGTTTTAGTCGTTGGATCAACATCACGGCACACGGTTTAACCCCATAAGTGCTCCGTTTTCCTCCTAACTCAAACCTGAGTCTGGAGAAACTCAGCTCAATGCACGAACTCCGTAGCAACGGCGAGGATCCTGAAATACTTTGGGTAGATTTTTAACTCGAAATTTTGCCCGGGCAGCGCCGTTAGGCTACTCTTTTTCGATGTCCAACTGCCAAGGGATTATTTACGTGCGCAACAATACACACGGGTGTCCGATCTCACTACCCAGAGACCAGAGGAAATTACTGGACGTCCACGTGGATTTTTAAAATAAATCCCGGTCCTCACCGGGGCCTGAATCCGGGACCTCCAGCACTCGAGGCGGACACCATACCTCGAGACCACTCAGCCCCCTAAACAAAAAGTGACTTTGAACCAAACATGGTACATAATCAAATATACACGTATCATGTAACTTTCCGTTCCCTGAGCATTGAAATCGCGGAGGATACCATAAAACAAAACAAATAACACGATGATGACCCTAGCATGGCATATATCGTCCTTCTGTCCAAATGGGAGGTCACATCTGGCGATATATTATCCTTCGGCACTGAATCAGTTTACTCTATATGTTGTCTGTTTGTAATGAGGAATGTGACAAACAGACACCACAGCACTAGGGACATTCCCATACGTGCTCCGTCGTCAGCTTTACCAGCCAGCGAACACTCTCAATATTAATGGTACCAGCTGCAGTCTAATTATGCCTCCATCTGGTCATTCCCGTGAGTACTGATTGTTGGCAGATCCTCTTGTCACCCCCTGTCGCCCCATTGCGGTGTGCATATTGGGTGGATAGTTATTATCTCCAGTTAAAGGTTTCCGACTACTAAAAAGAAAACCAGAAGTGGCTCGTGAGATTCCTTAGCGAACTGGACTAGGGAGGTCTTGAAAGATCCCCCCCCCCCCTTTTTTTCATATCCCTTACAGGACGTTGCAGTTAATATCAGCATTCTTCAGCTACTGTTGATATACTAGGCAAGATTACACTCAGTAGATTGCTATTGCTTTCTGAGCGACAGCCTCACGTAAGTTACCGACGTGGCGAGAACCGCCATCGATTCTCGCGCAGGTTACGTTACTCGCGAGAATATACGGGATTACGGAGAAAGACTTTAACAACTAGTCCAGGGAGACCGGTAGGGATTAAGTGGGGTTTTCATTAGAAGGCTAAGAGAGAACAGAAAGACACTGCCGTCAGAGAGGAGAATGCTCACTCTGATATGAACTGAAAACTAGTATTATTCCTGTAATACAGCTCTCCTGATAGACACATTATGAATCCCCAAGATATTGTTTTAGCACTACCACACTAATATGTAACACAGTTACACCAACGTAAATACATAAAAGAATGAAATGATTCTTAATTCACAGAATTATAATGGACGATATGAAAGATGGTTAGGTCACGAAAATAACACAATTGATAACAGGACAATGGATGATAGTGACTGTCCGTCAATATAACATCCGTAGCAGGATATGGTATATGGCCCAGCAGGATGGGTGGTGTAGTCTTATAACTCTTATGTTCCTTTTTTTTTACCCCTATTGTTTAGGCTATGCTTATGTGTCTGTTTTTCCACGCTATATACGTTATCACAACAAGCCCTTACCAAACCTACTTTATCAGGCACCAATGCACCATTTAACGGTTCTGACCAAGCCAGTCTATCCGCCTGCTCGTGTGTGTGTGTGTGGGGGGGGGGGGGGGGAGAGTTCCATCCAACAGATGTACCTCATCTTCGATTATTGAATTCAAGACTGTCACTCTGGGCGAAGCCTACCTGTCTTCACCTTTCTCAACATGCTCTGTGAATCGGTAACAATCATGCCATAAATGTGATGTTTCCCACCAGCCCCAAACACCGTTGTGACTGCCTCAATTCTCAGACTTAATGGCGTGGTATCATATGCCAGGCTCTCCTGCTCTAAACAGTGTACCTTAACCTTCGCTATAAACCCCCAGACTTGGTTTTAAATTTGCGAATACTTTGGGGATAATAAATGGTACACATTCGAACACTACCATTGACTTCAAGTATTTCAGCTCAAGTAAAATTCACATATTCACTTCAGCTGATATAGAACACTGCAGTATGCATCTGACGGAATGCAGTGGAATTGTTCTAATATGCGCATTAGATCTTCTGCTGCCACGACCAGTGATGCTTATCTGCTTATTCTCCATATTTGTCGTGCATACAACATTATAGGTTGATATTGCACCCCATAATAGTCAGTTGCGTATTTTTTACAGGACGTCGCAGTCATCCCCATCATGTTTGGACTGTTTGTGGTATCTTGTTTACATTCATTAAATTGCCATTGCTTTCTGAACGACCGGAACTCATACCTTTGTATGGAAACCAACGCCAAGCGGTCTGCTTCTAAATCGCTGGCAGCTGTGTTTCGTGTTTCGAACGCGGTATGTTGGATTCGTAACCGCTTCGCCACGGAGCAAGCAGCACCCCATACAGAGAGGTGGAAAATCTGAATACACTAGTACTCCACACCCTCTTAGCACTGTCTGGAACGGAATTGACCTTTGACATGGGCGAAACTGATAACGCATGACAGGTTTCAAACGTTGCCCTGCAACTGTCAGTGCCGGGTCTAGTGCCCAAACCGGTTTGACACAAATATGTCACAGGAGAACTAGAAATTAGATGGAAAGCCAAATTATGGGCATAGTTGATACGGAGCAGGTACTTCTGATCTACGTTTTAACAGCAAAACAACCTATATTAAAAGTTAGGAGCATATCCTGTACATGACGTCGCAGTCAATCCTAGCATTTGTTGTCTGTTTGTGATTTCTGGATATGTTTACTTTCAGTGGTTAGCCATTGCTTTCTAAACCAGAGCACTGGCTAACCTGTATTATGGTTGACATTTATGTGCGTGTGTCGTAAAGACACCCGTTTCAAATAAGAATATCAGTAGTATGGGTGTTTATAGCAAAGTTTTTTAAAATTTTAATTGCATATCCCTTAAATGACGTTGCAGTCAACACCAGCATTTTTCAGTTGCTGTTGGTGTACTAGGCAAGATTACGCTCAGTAGTTTGCCATTGCTTTCTGAGCGACCGGCTCACTACCCAGTAAGTTACCAACACGGCGAGAACCGCTAACGATTCTCACGCAGGTTACGTTACTCACGAGAATATACGGGATTACGGAGAAAGACGTTAACGCCTAGGCCAGGGAGACCGGTCGAAACAAAGGTTACTGGACACATAAATATAATTTGAACAAGTATATCCCGGCGGCCTTGTGTTCAAATCCCACCGGAACCTTATTATTTTTTAAAATTGTTTTTATTTATTAACGTGTTCTTATTTTATTATTTTTTTTTTAAAATTTAGTTGCATGTCCTTCATAGGACGTAGCAGTCGACCCCAGCATTTTGGCTGTTCATGATTCCTGGGCAAGTTTTACGTTCAGTATTTTGCCATTATTGAACGTGCTTTAGAAGTAAACAAGGATATACATCTTTGCTTTATTGACTACACAAAGGCTTTTGATAGAGTTAGACATGTCAACATTGTGGATATGCTTGCAGATCTACAAATTGATGGAAAAGACATTAGACTTATAAAAAACATATATTGGAAACAACAAGCTGCCATAAAGATTGATAATGAAGTAGGAGAATATCAACCTATTAAGAGAGGTGTTAGGCAGGGATGTGTAATGTCTCCAGATCTTTTTTCCCTATACAGTGAAAACATTTTCAGAAATGTAGAAGACCAAAATGGAATCAGCATTGGAGGACGAAAAATAAATAACATTAGATATGCAGATGATACAGTATTGATTGCAGACAATGAACAGGATCTGCAACAATTAGTAGATGTGGTTGTTGTACACAGTTAACAGCTGGGGTTGGAATTAAATTGTAGGAAGACACAGGTTATGGTCGTCACTAGGAAGAACGAAGTACCACAATGTAATATACAAGTAAATGGGAATATTCTTCAACAAGTGAATCGGTCAATTATCTCGGAACAGTCATAACATCTGATGGCAGATGCCTTGAAGAGATTAGAACAAGAATCGCCATTGCGAAAGTAGCCTTTAGCAAGATGAAAAACATTCTGACCAATAAAATGATGTCAATTGAAACGAGAAAAAGAGTGTTGAGGGGATACATAGAGCCTGTTCTTTTGTATGGATGTGAAACTTGGACAATGTGCAGTCAAGCTGAAAAACATCTGATGGCTGCAGAAATGTGGTTTCTGAGGAAAATGCAAAGAATACCATGGACAGATAGAAAAACCAATGACCAAGTACTACAAGAGACAAATGAAAATCGTAGATTGATTAGAGAAATTAGACGTAGACAGTCAAAATTTTTTGGACATGTTATGAGAAGAAATGGACTGGAGAACTTAGTGACAGCTGGCAAGATCAAAGGGAACAGACCAAGAGGAAGACCGAGAGGAAAATACCTGGATGGCTTGGCCACATGGCATGGACGAGACAGGAACACTGAGCTGATCCACGACTCTGGTGATCGAGTGAAATGGCGAATCATGACCGCCTACGCTTTCCGGCATGGCACATGATTGATTGATTGATTTTGCCATTGCTTTCTGAAGCACTATAAAATATTCTGGGACGCTACGGCGGAACGCTGCCCACGTCACTCATCGAGTACCGACTGACCTATGAAATTAGGGTGCTAGCAGCGTACATTCAGTACGAATCCAGGCAAGGCAAAGGGTCATGTAATTTACTTACTAATAACAATAACCTAGGCAAGGGCCTTGTGGTAACTGGCAAGATTAAGAGGGGAAAAAAGAAGGGGAAGGCAGAGAAGTAAATATCTGGAAGGTTTGACCACGTGACATGGTCGGGACAAGAACAAGGAGCGGATCCACGACTCTGGTGATCGCCTAATATGGCGAAACATGACCGTTTACATGCATGACACGTGATGATGGTGAGGTGACGATGGTTGACATGACGTTTACAGGCATGGCACGTGATGATGGTGAGGCGCGGAGCAGCTGTTTGTTCAAGGGTAAAGACAAGATGATCGACCTTATTACCGCCCCTGGCTCGGTCTCGCTCCGCGGAACCACAAATATGTCGTAGAGACACACGTTGCAAATATAATATCGGTAGAATGGGTTTAGTCGTTTAGTGGTTGGATCAACGTCACGGCACACGGTTTAACCCATAAGTGCTCCGTTTTCCTCCTAACTCAAACGTGAGTCTGGAGAAACTCAGCTCAATGCACGAACTCTGTTGCATCGGCGAGGATCCTTAAATACTTTGGGTAGATTTTTATATCGAAATTTTGCCCGGGCAGCGCCGTTAGGCTACTCTTTTTCGATTTCCAACTGCCAAGGGATTTTTTACGTGCGCAGTAATACACACGGGCGTCCGATCCCACTACCCAGAGACAACAATACACACGGGCGTCCGATCTCACTACCCAGAGACAACAATACACACGGGCGTCCGATCTCACTACCCAGAGACAACAATACACACGGGCGTCCGATCTCACTACCCAGAGACAACAATACACACGGGCGTCCGATCTCACTATCCAGAGACCAGGGAAAATTGTATTACTGGAAGTCCAGGTGGATTTTTTAAAATAAATCCCAGTCCTCACCGGGGCCTGAGCCCGGGGGACCTCCAGCACTCGAGGCGGACACCATACCCCGAGACCACTCAGCCCCCGGTAGAATGGGTGTTAATAACAAAGGCCTGAAGACAGCACCACGCAAGGCGGGAACTCCGAAGCTTCACCGATGACGCTCTAGAATTCTCCGGAAAATTCGCACACGGGGTCTGAAGGACATAGACCGAAAATGAACCCACGCCCTTCAGAACTTCAGGCAGACAGTTGGACCACTTTGTCATGAAGACTAATTCTCTCTCTCTCTCCCGACTCCCACTATTTACCCCCCCCCCCCCCCCCACGCACACACAAACACAGTTGTTTTTTTTGTTTTTTTTTTCACTTCGATATTTAACAGGTAATTTAAAGCAACAATGACAGATGCAAGAAAGTGACATGCGCACTGACCGAAAGTGACAATGAAAATGTGACAATTGTTGTTTTGGTTGTGTTACAATCTTATTGTTACAGTCTCTCGTGTGGGTTAGTTGTACACTTGGCCATGCTGACAAAGATAGGAAGGCAGGGGTAGGAAACGAGAGAGATAAAAAGAGAGAGAGACAGTGAAAGAGAATACGAGATTGTAGGAAGTGGGGAGGGTGAAGTAAAAGATGGAGAAAGAGGGCAGGTGACTGAGAGAGAGGAAGATAGAGAGACACAATGATAGAGATAGTAATATATAGGGAAACTGGGAGCAAGAGAGAGAGAGAGAGAGAGAGAGAGAGAGAGAGAGAGACGATATAAATTTTTGAGAGAGTGTAATTGATATGCTCATAAAATAAACCAAGAGGGACAAAGAAACATAGACCAAGTATAGAATTACACAATAAAAGAAGAGACGGGGATATATGATTGCACAGAGAGAGAATATACAGACAACACAACACCTTCAGATAAGACACACACAAGCGCACTACCTGCCAAACTCTATGTTGATGACTCTGATGGGCAGACACAGCGGTCCGCACTTTGTGAGAACACGATCATGATTTTCATTAACTTCTTGCTACGGAACAACATAATTTCTAATGGTAAACGCACAAACAGCGAGCACGCTAGCGAGGGTGATATTGAATAGCGCTGATAAAGATGTGAGCACGGTCGGACACCGGTTCGACGCCTGGGGTCGTCGTTAGAGAAAGTGAGGGAAAGACTGGCCTGGCTAAATATGCCTCCGTGCATCTAGGCACTACAGAGTGTGATAGCGCTATGTCATGACATAACCATGGCAGGAAACTGCGTCGAAAAAATAACACAGACACAGACAGAAATAAACACAGACAGATCCCCCCCCCCCTCTCTCTCTCTCTCTCTCTCTCTCTCTCTCTCTCTCTCTCTCTCTCTCTCAAACTTTATGTTGATGACTGATGGGCAACTGTGAGAACACGAGCATGATTTTCACGAGCTTGATGAGGTGTTGTGTTGTGTGTATTTTCTCTCTCTGTATCCGCCGGATGGAGAATACGACACACACACACACACACACACACACACACACACACACACACACACACACACACACACACACACACACACATCGTGATTGTAACTGACTCAGAAAGCATGCTGACGAGGGTGAGGACTGGCAGGCTTCGTGCGGAGTGGCTTGCTTCGCTTCGGAGGTCACGGGTGACAAGCATCGCCTGGATCTTTTCTCCGGGGCATGCCGGGGTGCTGGGAAATGAACAGGCGGACAGATTGGCTGGCTCTACAGAACTTGGTGGAGTATTGATACATGACAAGGCAGACGTGGTTGCGGCCTTGTGGGAGCACGTGTACACCTAGGAGGAGCAAATGGATTACCATGGTCTGGCAAGAATGAGACAGCGAGGAGTGACGAGGGGATCTGGCCGACGCTCAACGCTCAGAGGAAAGGCGAGACGGACATATAATCAGACTGCTACTGGTACTATTGGTGTTGGAACTCTTCGCTGGCTGCTGAGGATGGAGACGGAACGCTTATGGGAATGCCCCGAATGCTGTGATGTCGATTCCTAAATCAATCAATAAATCAATCTCTCTCTTTCTCTCTCTCTCTCTTCTATTTTCTCTCTTCTCTCTCTCTCTTGTCTCTCTTTCTTCTCTCTTTCTCTCTCTTCTCTCCTCTCTCTCACTATTCTCTCTCTTCTCTATCTCTCTGTCTCTCTTATCTCTATTTCTTTCTCTCTCTCTTCTGTCTCTTTCTTTCTCTCTCTTCCCTCTCTTTTTTGCTCTATCTTTTCTCTCTCTCTTTCTTTCTCTCTCTGTCTCTCGCTCTCTCTCTTTCTTATTTCCTATCTCTCTTCTCTCTCCTCTCTCTTTCTTTCTCTCTGTCTCTCTCTTCTCTCTCTCTCTCTCTCTCTCTCTCTCTCTCTTCCTATACCTGTCTCTCTCTTCTCTCTCTCTCTTTCTTTCTCTGTGTTTGTCTGTTTATTTCTCTTCTCTCTCTGGGTCTCTCTCTCTCTCTTCTCTCATTCTCTCTTTCTTTCTCTCTGTCTCTCTCTTCTCTCTCTCTCTCTCTCTCTCTCTCTCTCTCTCTCTCTCTCTTCCTATACCTGTCTCTCTCTTCTCTCTCTCTCTTTCTTTCTCTGTGTTTGTCTGTTTATTTCTCTTCTCTCTCTGGGCCTCTCTCTCTCTCTTCTCTCATTCTCTCTCCCTCTCTCTCCCTCTCTCTCAGGTCATTGGACAACGCATACCCCTCTACTACTATAAGGTGGAGACACGAAGAGTGTTTATACTTTTACTGCCTTCATTCTTTCTTTGTCCAAGATTATTTGTTTACTGCCTTAGCTCTTTGTGTGTGTGTGTGTGTGTGTGTGTGTGTGTGTGTGTGTGTGTGTGTGTGTGTGTGTGTCCAAGATTATACTTTTGCTGTCTTCATTCTTTATCTGTCCAAGATTATACTATTACTGCCTCCATTCTTTCTGTCCAAGATTATACTATTACTGCCTCAACTGCGTGGTGTTCGGCATCAAAAACCACACTACAAGAGCTGGACAAAGTGCAAAATCAAGCCCTTAGAGTCACCACAGGAGGGATGAGATCAACCCCAATAGTGGAAATGGAGAAGATGGGGAGGACACAAGCACTGAGTGAGCGCAGAGATACGAAAACGCTAATACAAGCAGAAAAGTTCCTCAGCTTGCCAGGCCACCCTATGAAGAACAGATTTGAAAATCTAGCTAAGGGGCGGTTGAAAAGAAGTAGTTTTATAGACCAGGCCAAACGACTCTGCAGAGAAACCACCGATCTGCCCACAGTTGGTATCCCCTAACAACTATTCCAGAGCGAACTCCATGGAAAGATGAACATAGACTATCATTACAAATCCAGACAAAAGTGAGAGGAATATTTGACAAGGAAGAACAGAAGTGTGCAGCGCAGACCAGCCACTCTCAGCTTCCTTGATGAAGAATACCCACAGGACTTCTGGATCCGAGCCTACAAAGATGGGTCAGCACAAAATGCTGTTCGAAATGGAGGAGCGGGAGTGTACATAGAATACCCAAATAATACTAGGGACACAGCTAGAGTACCGACAGGAAAGTACTGCCATAACTACGATGCTGAAATTGAGGCAATCAAGATAGCAACAGAGAAATGACTAAACACCAGCAATAGTACACAACCTGTGGTGCTATTGACAGATGCAAAATCAGTACTCGAGGCGCTCCTGTCTGGGAAATTGCCAGTACTAAGGACACTACTTTCTGAACTTAGCAGTCAGCATAAGGTCACCACCATACAGTGGATACCATCCCACTGTGGAGTACCCGGAAACGACAGAGCTGATCAATTGGCTAAGGAAGGAGCCAAAGAAGAACAGCCTGATGTGCCCGCTACATACCACCAAAAGAAAAGAATGATCAAATCAGTCAGAAAGCCACCAAAACCAGCTCAAGATGACTACCACGTTATGGATAGACTAGAACAAGTAATTATTCTGCGCCTAAGAACTGGGCACAATAGATTACGCAACCACATGCATACAAAATTCAAGATTGGTGAAACAGCCATGTGCACATGTGGATTGGCGTCGCAGACAGCAGAGCACATACTCCAAGACTGCCCAAAATATAACATATCTAGGCAAACCTTCTGGCCTAGAGAGACGACAGTGGAAGATAAACTATATGGACCGCTGTGTCAACTGAAAAAGACAGTTCAATTCATACAAGAGACAGCATTGCAGTTATATACATATTTCAAGCGAACGAAAGAAGAAGAACTGCCTCCATTCTTTCTCTGTCCAAGATTATACTATTACTGCCTCCATTCTTTATCTGTCCAAGATTATACTCACACCCGTTTCTTGTTTATTCCCTACTGGATAATGCACCTTGGAAAGGCTCTGGAAATGTTCTGAAAACAGTCAAGAACCCGCCTTGCCAAGGACATGGAAGGAAGTTAGCACAAGAGCTGATACATAGTACTAAAGAATGGACGTTCTGGTAAGGTATGCTGGCCCAGGTCAATTATTAAGACACTAATTGGAAATGATGCAGATGGTGATGCAGAAGATAAAGATAGCCATTACGACGATAATTGTAATGATAGTCAGTTCAGTTATGATTATTTTCGTTGCACTCCGGACACGCCCACGGGTGCCCCTATCGCTACGTAATAAATCCGTCAACGATTAACTATGCCAGACCGATTTTGATTGACGGACCTTCTTGCTCGCGGATTTTTTATAAGTTTGAGAGGGTTGTCATTTTGTGTCACTGCCTGCACCGTCGCTCTCTCCCTCTCCCCCCCCTCTCTCTCTCTCTCTCTCTCTCTCTCTCTCTCTCTCTCTCTCTCTCTCTCCCTCTCTATCTCTCTGCACCCACCTACCTACAAACTTACCTACCTCTATACTTACCTATTTATTACATATGCATTTGACCGGACTTCATGGCGAAGGTTTTACGGACGCGATTCGTAATCCCGTATACACGTGTCAAAACATAGCGGTGCTCGTTTTCTTTTCGAAAAAGGTATAAATGCCGGTCGTTCAGAAAGCAATGGCAAACTACTGAACGTAAAACTTGCCCAGGAATCACGAACAGCCAAAATGCTGGGGTTGACTGCTACGTCCTGTGAAGGACATGCAACTAAATAATTAAATTTCTTGAAAACGCCACTAAACACGTATTCATCTGTAAACTCTCGCGCTACACTATCAAACTCTTGAAAATTAGCAGCGCGGCGTGTCACAAAGTTTGGGAACCGCGCCACTCGACTAAAACTAGCCTGCTTACTGGCCCGTGACGTCTCAAGGGCGCATCATCGTGATTTGTGTTTTGAAAAGAAACGGTGGAGTTTCCAGCTACGCTGAGCTCACACAAACCAAACACGGGTTAGTCAAGTTCGGGCGTGGGAACTAGACAATTTGACGCAGGTGCAAATCTGGACTTACTACACGTGACCGGATGTAACACACTTGATATAGAATCGGTATTGGTCGCCTAATTTCCCAGTTACATTTGACAGGATCATCATTTTTTTTTTTTTTGGTGCATTGCCTGCCCCATTCCCTGTCTCTGCACTCCCTCTGCAATAACCTGCCTAATTACCTACCTACCGAGTACATAAATAAATAAACACACGCAGTGTTGTTTGGCGCTTACAGAAGAGGAAGAAAGAAGTAAAGACTAGAGGACGCACTGAATGTTTTTTGCATATCCTTTACAGGACATCGCTGTCAACATCAGCATCTTTCAGCTGATTGTTGATTTTTTGGCAAGATTACGCTCAGTAGTTTGCCATTGCTTTCTGAGCGACCGGCTCACATACCCCGTAAGTTACCGACCCGGAGAGAACCGCTACCGATTCTCGCGCAACGTCACGTTACTCACGAGAGTATACGGGGTTACGGAGAAAGTCGTGTAACACCTAGACCAGGGAGACCGACAGAGGACGCACTAGACAACATAAAATTTCAAAGCTATAAATACCGACCGGGATTCCAACCTGTCACCTCCAAATGGCGACAGCGATTCGCTGCAGGAACACGTGTACTTCGACGCATGATTGATTTCCTGATTACCTACCGAGTAGGCGACCAACCAACGCACCTACTAACCGTATGAATTTACCTACCGATCTACATACCTACGGATCGACCGACCGGCTGACTTACCTACCAACACACTTACCAATTTACCTACATACCGATCGACCTACCTATGTACATACCTACCCACAAATTTACTTACCTACCTACCTGTTTGCCTACACAACTGCCTACCTACCGATCGACCAACTTATCAACCTACCCACCAACTTACCAAGTATGAAGCTTGTTGAAAGCAAACAACGCACAAAGACAGAAACGAATGTTTCGACTAAAGACTTCATCAACGAATACAAAAAACAACACAACAAAGAAATAAAGAAGGAAAGTAATGTATTTGAAATACATAACAAACAAAACACATAACTACATGAATTGTCTTCTTCTACTTTACTTCTTCTTCTTATTCTTCTTCTTCTTCTTCTTCTTCTTCTTCTTCTTCTTCTTCTTCTTCTTCTTCTTCTTATTATTATTATTATTATTATTATTATTATTATTATTATTATTATTATTATTATTATTACTACTACTACTACAATGATTACTGTTTCTTTGTTCTTTTTTTTTTCTTTTCATTCTTCGTTGATAATTCTTTGGTCGAAAGTTTCAACTTTTCCCCCCTCTTTCATCTACCTACCTACCTACCTAGCTACCTACCTACCTACCTACCTACCTACTTACCTACCTACAAAAAAGTCGCTTAAAAGTAGACAGGGTCGACTTCATCGCACCGGTTTTTTATCCCATATGGTTCGGTCTCTTTCCGCAGCGCGGAAAGTGTCACACAAAGCACGAACTCCTTAGCTCTAGCGACGAACCACAGAAGTCTTCGAAAAGTTTCACTCGTGAACCGAAGGACGCTGCCCGGAATCGAACCTACAACCTTCAGAGCCCGAGTCAAACTTCTTGACCACTTCGCCAAGGAGATTTCCACTACCTACCTACCTACTTACCTACCTACCTACCTATCTACTTACCTACCTACCTACCTACCTACTCACTCACCCATCTAACATCCTATCTAATAACAACCTACCTACTTGCTGACCTGACTACCTTCTTACCAACAAATCCACCTATCTATCTAGCCAGGTAACTGCCAACCGCCAACATAGCTCTGAGGGTCATTGGGACACGCGAATCTCTCCACCGCTACAAGATAAGTCAGGAGAAATCCTGCCGGGAAGCCGTGCCAGCAGCAACGCAACCGCCAACATTGCTCTTAGTGTCATTCGACACGCAAACCTCTCAGCCGTTACACGATGAAGACACGGGAGAGCAGCTTTGGAGATTAACAGTTTCAGTGCCAAACAAACAGTCAGCCTGGACCTAACAAAAATGAATGGCGGAAAATGGGAAGTAGGGATGTGTCACAGTTATGGCTTTAAAGTTGTTAGTATGGTAGCAGACATGTTGTGTTACACATCAAATTAAAGGGGGTTGCATGGGGAAATAGGGTAAACAACTGTATATAAGACATGGCAGATACGGACAGTGGCTTAAGACGATAAATCAGTCCATGGTAATTAATAAGTTAACTGTCAGTGTGGGAGTACAAAAACTAGCTTTTGACAGTTCAGTTTTGGCAGTCACGTTTGTAGTGCCGGGACATTTAGTTAGTTGCATATCTTTTACAGTACGTCACAGTCAACCCTAGAATGTTGGGGTTGTTTGTGATTTCTTGGCATGTTTGCATTCAGTAGTTTGCCACTGCTTTCTGAACGACCGACACTCATACCATTGTATGAAGACCAGCGTAAGGCGGTATTAGCTGTGTTTCGAACGCGGTATGCAGGAGTACGAGTTGCGGTCGTAAGTTCTTCGACACAGAGTCGGCTAGTAGAGACTAGAAAGAGAAGGTGAAGAAGGAAGATAGTGTACGAACGAACGAACGAAAATCTTTATTTTCAAAGGGTTAAGAATTGGGCACGCAGGCCCGTCTGACATTCTGCCCTTCTTCTCTATTTCCTCTCATACATTCTTTCATTCAACATCACTTATGAAGCACATTTTTGACAACAAAAGAACAATAAGCATTAAAACGCATGAAAAATAATCAATAACAAACGACTCACTGAGGCAATGTTTAACATAGGCATTATAAATACCTAAGGAAGGTGTAACGTGCCATACATATGGGAATGTTTTTTTGGCTAGTTGTCGTTTGAGATAATTTACGATTATTATTGTCTTTTTTTGTTTGTTTTTGTTTATGGGGGAATGTAGTCTGTGCTGAGGTAGTGTTCAAACAAGTTGCGAATGTATGTATAATGATTGGTGGTGTCTTTGATTTCTTGTGGAAGATTGTTCCACAACTGAGCGACAGAGTATGCTAAGCTTGTTTTACATAAGTCTATCCTATGTTTTGGGACATGAAGTATATTTAGTCGTTCGCTATGTCTTGCGTTATATTTAAACAATGGCCAAAGGTAGCTTGGAGCATTTTGAAATAGGATTTTGTGAATTAGTTTAGCCTTATTAAAAAGTAGGCTTTTGTGGAATGGCAGTAACCGAAGACGTTTATGTAGGTTAGAATTGTCGGTAAGCTTTTCACCATTAATTAAACGTACTGCCCTTTTCTTGAGTGAATAAAGGCGTTTTGTTATTGATTTGGAGCACTAACTAAATAAGAAGTGTACTAGACAAGAAGGTAGAGAAGAATTATAGTGTACTAAACAAGAAGGTGAAGAAGGAAGATAGTGTACTCAACAAGAAGGTGAAGAAGAAAGATAGTGTACTAAACAAGAAGGTGAAGAAAGAAGAAAGTACACTAGAAAGAGTAGGTGAAGAGGAAAGGAAAGTAGACGAAAGAGAAGATGAAGAAGGAAGAGAGTATACTAGAAAGAGAAGGTGAAGAAGAAAGAAAGATACTAGAAAGAGAAGGCGGAGAAGGAAGAAAGTATACTAGAAAAAGAAAATGAAGAAGAAAGAAAGTATACTGGAAATAGAAGGTGAAGTAGGAAGAAAGTATACTAGAAAGAGAAGGTGAAGAAGGAAGAAAGTATACTAGAAAGAGAAAGTAAAGAAAAAAGAAACAGCCTGGGAGATTACAGGAAGCTACAAATTTTTGTGAAACCTGCAGTTGTTAAAAGTTATACCATTTTTCTTGAATTTAATCATTTGCAGGGTAGAGACAAAAAATAAAATGGATTAAATTAACTAGACGGCTAGCAGGGAAACTCGAGATAAATGTAGTTCTTAAACCGCAACTTGCGGGGCCTCGAGAATATTCTTTTTTCACGAGTTATTCCCCCATTAGACCCTCAGCTCACTCAATCCAGGGCACCCTATCCCTCACTATCTCATGTAGCACCGTCTATGTCTTAACCATTTATTTATTTATTTATTTATTTAAACTTCTCTTCGTCGTGTCTCTTTAGGTCTTCCTCTGTTTTTTTTTTTTTTTTATTGTTATCCCCCATAGATTCCAAACAAAGACCTTTCTAGTGATATTGTTCTAAGATTTTCTCCATGTGTGTACGATCCAGCGCCAATGTCTTTTCCCCACCTCTTGGATCGGTGGTATTTGTCTAGTTCTCTCCTTATGTGTGGGACAGAATTGGAATAAGCCTGCAAGCAAAGCTGAAAGTCTACAAAGCAGTCGTATTATCTATATTGCTATATGCTTGTGAAACCTGGACTGTTCATCAGCGACACGCTAGGAAATTAAACCACGTCCACACAGTCTGCCTTAGGAAGCTACTGTATCCACCCTACTAATGAAAAATAGATACGCTGCGCTGGTCACTTGACTCGCATGCCAGATCACAGGCTCCCTAAACGATTTTTATTTTGTTTACGGCGAGCTGCGTTATGATAAACGCTCCCAAGGCGGCCAGAGAAAATGCTTTAAAGACAATCTGAAGACCTGACTAAAAGCTTTTGGAATTCATCATGACACTGGGGAGAGTGCTGCCAAAGACCGAAATTCGTGGCGCACATCATTACGCAATGGTGCAGTCACTTGTGAAGCAACCAGGACTGCAAGAGCTGTGAAGAAAAGGCTGGACAGAAAAACCACCGCAGGAGATCCTCCTCCTGGAATGTCAAGCATTCTTTGTCCACATTGTCAAAGAACATTTCGAGCCAAAATAGGCCTTATCAGCCATCGTAGAACTGATGGCTCCATACTTTCAACCCCACTGGATGAAATGAATGGTCATCATCATTCTTGATGGACAAACAACATAGCATAGTCCTCTCCATGAGTCCCACACTGTCGATTCTGCCACCCCATTTTATTTCTTCTATTTTGCGCAGGAGGCAGTTAGTTAATGTTTGCAGCTTTATTTTCTAATCGTTTTCCTTGTTCTCCGGAGTGCGATGATGATGGTCCCCTCTTATCACTAATACAAAATAAACAAAACATGAAATAATAGTACTGGCTCTTACGCTTGACATGCTTAGTTGTTGCGCCTAAGAATCGTGTCACGCCTGTAGAGTTTGGGAATCCCTGCGCCAAGCTGTAAGTCAGAAACCTATGGTTCAATCCTTCAGCAATACTCCATTTCGGGTTTAGTGTATCTTACATATGGAATCATAGATTTCATCCAAGCGGGTACAAAATACGCAACTAAACACATCGTTAAACATCACTGAAAATAACATATAAGCCACATGTGTTGAGCAACGTATTTCTTTCTTTCTGACTTTGTTTTTCTTATCATGTCTAACCCTTTCTATTTCTCGTTTCTCTTTATCATCATCATCATCATCATCATCATCATCATCATCATCATCATCATCATCATCATCATCATCATCATCATCATCATCATTCATCATTCATCATTATCGTCATTTTCTTCATTTGTCGTTATCTTCTTTTCCTTCTCTTTTTCGACGGCGTCATCTCCCCCTCTTCCTTTTCCTCCTCCTGCTTCTTTATGATCATGATCGGGGTAATGTTCCCCTTATTCTTCTTCTTCTTCTTCTGCTTCTGCTTCTGCTTCTGCTTCTGCTTCTGCTTCTGCTTCTTCTTCTTCTTCTTCTTCTTCTTCTTCTTCTTCTTCTTCTTCTTCTTTATTTTAAATCTAGTTCGTCTTCGGCAAAACGACCTTTCACTTCTTTTTTTTTGCGCTCACTCGCTTTGAACTCAAGCTTGGTCCATATATATTACTTCTAGTAGTGCTGGACTGAATGTTGCATGTGGATTAGCTTTCCCTTTTAACAGTGTTCCTCGCCATCAGACGAACCCACTCCGACTTCAGAGGTACTTGTAATTTACGTCTCTAAGTCAAGAACGATAGGTCAACATTGGAGTCCAACTGTCCTGTGTAGGGGTTGAACCCCTTACCTAGGCATCAGAACAGGTATTTAAGAACAAGCGTTCGACCATGCTGATCTACACATCTTTTGTGATCATGTTCGCAAATTGTATGTATCTGAGAGACAAACGACAGTTGAGATGTAAGGGACTTATGAATTAGCAACGCACATATTTGAGATAAAATTTACAGATGAATTAATAACATGCATAGATAAATTTTTTTTTTTTTTTTTTTTCCCGCGTTTCCATCCTGTTTCAGGATATTGCGGTCAACACCAGCATCTTTCAGCTGTATGTTGATTCCTAGGCTAGATTACGCTCATCAGCACGCCACGACTTTCTGAGCGACCGGCTCCATACTCTCATAAGTCACTTTTGCGATTCGAACCACTGCTAATTCTCGTCGCGTCACGTGACGAGAGTATTCGGGGTTAGCGGAGAAAGCTGCTAACCCCCCGGCCACGAGGATAATAGTAATCTATAATAATAATAATAATTATAAATATATATATATATATATATATATATATATATATATATATATATATATATATATATATAATAATAATAATAATAATAATAATAATAATCTATAATATGCATAGATAAATAGGACAGATAAATTAACAATTTGCATAGTGGAGGCACAAGGGCAGATGAATTAAGATAGTATAATATTGATATACAAGTATCAAATTAATTAACTGGAGTCTCTGTGGCGAAGTGGTCAAGCCGTTTGACTTGTGCTCCGAAGGTTGTGGGTTCGATTCCGGGCCGCACCCTTCGGTTTACGAGTTAAATGTTTCGGAGACTCCTGTGGGTCGTCGCTAAAAGCTACGGAGTTCGTGCTTTGTGCGACGCTTTCCGTGCTGCGGAAAGAGACCGAGCCATATGGGATAAAACCCGGTGCAATGAAGTCGACCCTGTCGACTTGTAAGCGACTTTTTAAATGAATTAACTGCATGCATAGTTGAGATAAAAGGACAGCTGAGTTAACAATATACAATGTTGAGATAAACGGAACAGCTAAGTCAACAACATACATACAAGTAAACGCAAAGTGTAATAAGTCCACATGAAGGTAAAAGTGTAGAATGTTCTGTTACATCCTCTATGATGTTGTAAAGAAATAAATTACACGAAATGGAAATCTGATAGTAATATGAGATTTTAATGCACAACTGGGAAACCACACAACGGGAATAAGAAACCACATTAGAGAATATGGCCAATACCATATATGAACGAAAACAGCAATATAATACTAGAGTCAGGGATAGCCAGTCAGGGATATGCACTACTGACGAGCTCAAACGAGAGCGAAACTCGAGTCTAGTGCTTCCAATCTGACGTGGACAAGGCCCAAGGTTCGTACCGGAATATGATCAGCCTAGCAAGTTGTGGATTGTGCTCAATCTTCAAACCTCAAATCCCGAAACAAGTACATAAACAAATAATCCCAAAGATCTGCAGCTAAACTAGATTGCTTACATTTAGACTTCTAGAGATCTACATTGAATACAGAATATTTAAAACAAGCCTACAGACTTTTGAGATCAGCCGCTAACACGGGTTGGTTACAACAAGCATCTAGACTTCTAGAGATCTACAATCAACACAAACTATTGAGTTAGTTAGTCGAGGTTCCAACTTCACGGCAACCATTTGGAACTTCCCCATTATGCTCCATTCCCGTGCCAGCGAATATCACACAAAATGCTCCCCAATGTCCAATGTGAAAAGTGGAATAGACGGGAGTCTCGACAATTCAGCCCGCACAGGTACACTGTGCATAATGCCGCCGTCAGAATGTCAACACAAAATTCATCCACGAAAACCACAGTTCATCGTCGATGGACTCGGCAGTCACCAGAAAGACCTAATTGACCCGGGTTTTCTCACATGGTTCGGTCTTTTACCGCAGGGCGACCCGCCGAAAGTGTCGCACAAAGCACGAAGCTTTGTATTGAGTTGAGTTGAGTTGAGCTGAAGTAAGCACTAATATCACTGCACTCAGGACATTCCCATACGCGCTAGTTCCCCTCGTTCAACAGCCAGCGACGAGTCACACTACTAATCGTTCCCACAGCTATCTGATTGGAAGGTTTCCTGGCCTTTCCTCTCAGTTTTGAGATTCTACCAGAACCTCTGCCAATCCCCCACAATCTCATCCTTTCCGCATACGGGTTCTCAATCTGTTCCCCCACCTTCTCCACTTGGTGCCACAGGCCCACGATCACCTCCTCCTTGTCCATAAGTAATACACTACTAACAGGTGCATTCCCTGCCAGCCTAACAGCCTGTTCATGCCCCCGCACTCCCGCATGGCCGAGCAAAAATCCATAAAATTCTCACAATCTGTGATCTCTGAAGCGAGGTGAGCCACACGAAATATTTCTTTCTCCAACTTACTAAGCATACTCCTTGAATCCGTGGTGAAGACAATGTGTGTTGCAGTGGTCGCCTCTAACCAACGGAATGCTGCTGTTACTGCTTCCACCTCCATTCTCATGCTGGAGGTCGTAGCCTCATATGCCAGACTCCCTTTTTTAAAGAATCGTTCTTTAGCCTTCGCAATGAAATCCCAACCACTCCGTCTGTTTCTCACCACTGACCCATCAGTATAGATCGTTATATCACTTTGATGTGTGTTACCTATTAGGATCAGTTATTGCATATCAAACTCTGTACGGCCCGCTGCCCATTCTCTACACTCACGACCCAATGTCACTACTACATTGTGCCAGTCCGCCATGTCTTCCGGTACTCCAACCCACTCTTTTTCACGATTGATGGTCTCTAGATCACACACGTGACGTATACATATTTCTGCCTGTGCCATCCAGGACCTGCTTCGTCTTAGTCTATGACCCTTGGCCATATGCATGGTTTCATGCAGGGGGTGATCCCTATCTGCAGCAACTCTCAGGTACCATTTAGCTTGAAGGACCCTATGCCTATCCGCCATTGTTTGTAGCGCCAGGATATGCCTCGTGCATATGGTGTTTCCTTTGTGCACCCCAGAATCACCCACATGTCAGCATTCTAAATGCGCTCCACCCTTTCAAGCTGGCTCTTGAATACTGTCAGCAGCCCCAAACCATACTCGATGACAGATATTATTAACTGCTGAAAGAGCCTGTAAAGCATCCTCTGCTCTACCCCGGTTGCTGCCATAGCCCTCGATGCAATAAGTCCCAAACCAGCCTTCACCACCAAAGCCTCCACAAGATCCTTAAAAGACATACACCTGTCGAAGATGATACCTAAGTACTTCAATTTACTCTCTCTACTAAGAGGACATCCATTCAATATAATACATGGGACATCTGCCATCACAATCCGGTTATCCAGGGAGAACTACACAACGGTTGCAACACAGACTATTAAAAACAAACTATTAAAGTAAAAAAAAAAACATGCAGACTTCTAGAGATCTGCAGATTACAGCAAACATCCAGACTTCAAGACTTCAAATCCAGACTTTACAGATTCAATATAATACATGGGACATCTGCCATCACAATCCGGTTATCCAGGGAGAACTACACAACGGTTGCAACACAGACTATTAAAAACAAACTATTAAAGTAAAAAAAAAAAACATGCAGACTTCTAGAGATCTGCAGATTACAGCAAACATCCAGACTTCTAGAGATCTGTAGCTAACAAACATCTAGTCTTCTGAAGATTTACTGTCAATACAGAATATTTAGAACAAGCATCCGGATTTCTAAAGATCTGCATCTAACACAGATTGTTGTAATAAACATCAAGACTTCTAGAGATCTAAAGTGAATATATATTATTTATACCAAAGTTGCAGACTTTTAGAAATCTGCGTCTAACACGGATTGTTTTAAGAATCATCTAGGCTTCTAGAGATCTCCAGTGAATACAGACTGTTTTTAAGAACCGTCAAGAATTCTAGAGATCTGCAGTGAAATATAGATTATTTATACCAAACATACAGGCTTCTACAGATCTGTATCTAACACAGCTTGTTTACAACAAACATCTAGAGATATGTGAATAACAAACGCCCACACTATTTACACCCCATTTCAAACACAGAAGTTCAAAAGGCGGACATTTTACAAACGGAATGTTCTTAATCAGAAAAGACAGATTAACGGCATAAGAACAGTTAATTAAGAAGATGTAATTGCATAATTCCCCCACATGTTGAAATCCATGTCCATACTCTTTCTCTCTCTCTCTCTCTCTCTCTCTCTCTCTCTCTCTCTCTCTCTCTCTCTCTCTCTCTCTCTCTCTCTCTCTCTCCTCTCTCTCTCTCTCTCTCTCTCTCTCTCTCTCTCTCGCTCTCTCTCTCTCCACTGTGGTACATACATACTCACATTTTCCCGTACCCCATATTACATAAATACTCACATTCTCCCATTTCCCATATTACACACAGATGCGTGTTCTTCCATCCCCCATATTACATACATATGCGTGCCCTTCCTCTCCCTATATTATGTATATATGTTCTCTCGTCTGCCACCTCTATTTGACAAACCCCTTTGGCAATTTCCGTTAGCGTGACCTGTCCCAGACATCTTGGTCTGTTTAACTCTCCAACGTTGATTACCACTGGGAAATATGGCAGAACTGGAATAATCTGGCCAAACTCTCAAACCCTGACCCTCCTCCCGCCCTCGGTTAGTGGTATTTTTACTCTTCGTTGTTAGGATAGTTCCAGAAGTTGTGTCCTCTCGTGGGTGGCCGGGGGATTTGTTAAATACTGATTTCAATTGCTTGCTTATCAACTAGAGTTCTTCTTCTTGTGCCTGTTGTTGATCATCGTCTTTTTCTTCTGAACGTTTTCTTCGTCTTCTTCCTCTTATTTTTCTCCTTCCGCTTCTTCTTCTGCTTATGCGTCTGCTTCTGCTTCTGCTGCTTCTTCTTCTTCTTCTTCTTCTTCTTCTTCTTCTTCTTCTTCTTCTTCTTCTTCTTCTTCTTCTTCTTCTTCTTCTTCTTCTTCTTCTTCTTCTTCTTCTTCTTAATGCTCAATGAAGTATTGACCCGTAACAACTTTACAACACAACCGGAATCGCCGTTCCAGAGTCACCGCCTAAACACTCACGAATACCTTTGCATTGTTATTATTATTAATTTGGACGAATAGATAAATCATCATTGCTTGGAGACAATTGTGAGACAGGAATTGGCCGACACTCAGCTCTCCGAGGAAAGACCAGACGGACACATAATCAGATTGTAACCGGTATTGGGACTTTTCACTGGTTGTTGAAGCTGGGGACAAGGCGATAATGGGTATATCCGGAGTGCTGTGATGTCAGTTCTTGGTTCAACTCAACTCTTTAGCAGACGCATTATAGTTAGGGTTAAAATTGAATTGTAAGATGACACAGATTACGGTCATCACTAGGAAGAAGGAAATACCACAATGCCATATACTGGTAAATGGGAATATTCTTAAACACGTGAATCCGTATAACTATCTCGAAACAGTCATATAATCTGATGGAAGGTGCCCTGAAGAGATTAGAAGATTAGATTGCTTGTTGTGGTATGCTGTTGAATGGTAACCTACTTGCATGGCCAAACCATTTGACGTGCTGCTTTCTAATAAAATCTAGTGCTGCTATAACCTCCACTTTAGTCCTGATTTCTTCATTTCTGATCTTATCTCTTCTTGATACATTCAGTATTCTTCTCAGGAATCTCATTTCTGTTGTTTGTGATTTTTCTTTTCTCTTTTTCTGTCATTGTCCAGGTTTGGCATTGGTAGCATAGAGTTGGTAGGAAGATTGTGTTGTAATGTGCTTTCTTAGTAGTTATTGATACATGTTTGTTCTTTAGTATTGGTGCCATTTGTCCAATGAGTTGGTTTTCCTTATTGCATCTATTTTCGATCTCGTCTTCTTATCTGCCATTTGATGATATTATACTTCCTAGGTACTTGAAACTCTTTACTTGTTTCAAGGGATGTTCGTTTAGGTGAATTGTTGTTGTTTTTTCGTCTTTAGTTATAGTCATTACCTCTGTTTTACTTGCGCTAATTTTCATGTTATGTTCCCTACACATTTCGTTTAGACTATTCATGTGATCTTGTAATTCAGCTTCTGATTTTGCTATTAGTGCCTGGTCGTCCGCAAACAGGAGTTCTCTAATGGTTAGATTTGCAGATGGTTCTTCTTCTGTGTTCTCGTCATGCGGTATTCTTGCGGCCTCTGTGTGACTGGTTTGTTTACATATGTTGTCTATGTATATTATGAACAAGAGAGGGGACAGAACACAACCCTGTCGTACTCCAGATCTTATGGTGAAGGGTTCTGAGTGTCCTCCAGTTGCTCTCACTATGCATTCACTGTTGTTGTATAAGCTTCTACATAAGTTTGTTAGATGTGTACTCACTCCATATTGTTTAAGGATTTCCCACAGCTTCTTTCTATCTACTCTATCAAATGCCTTTTCTGGTGATCGTGTCACGTGGCGAAACATGACCGTGTCACATGGCGAAACATGACCGTGTCACATGGCGAAACATGACCGTGTCACATGGCGAAACATGACCGTGTCACATGGCGAAACATGACCGTGTCACATGGCGAAACATGACCGCCCACGCTTATCGACATGGAACATATTGATGATAAGTAAAGTTATTTGAGTGTCCTTTACATGACATTGCAGTCAGTCCCAGCATGTATTGGTGTTTGTGCGTTACCATGCAATTTTAGTTTAGTAGTTTGCCATTGCTTAGCAGACTTAATATCCAAGCGGAACGAAACAGGCATGCACATTCTCAAGACTTCAACAATTATCCCTGGTTCATAAACAAAACCCAAGCCATTGCCTTAAAATTAATAGATTGATGAGACCAACAAAAAAACAAACAAAAAAACATAGACTTGTAAACGTGGGACTGGGAAGAGAAATTTAAAGATAGGGTAAAGTTTAGAGATGTTATTTTTCTTGAGTTACAGGCAAATGACGCATCCATCATTCGTGATGTACGATTTGAAATCTACACAGCACTTTTGACAATTTATGTGGGGGGAGTATGACAGCTTTGATTTGTGATGACCAGACTGAACAGAGCGGCAAGTAGGACACGGTTGCCCAATACACACAGCAGACGTCAAAACAGCACAACAGATGACAGAAAAAATTTATTTTTATAGCTATGCTTGGATAATTTCTTGTTCAGCGCAGAACGAAAAGGGAACATACAACGTACAGGGTGTATTTTTAATTTGTAAATGGGTTTTTGAAAATATTGCCGTTCCAAGTTTTGTATTTACCTTTTATGTAGCATGAACTCCACAGAGGGTGAATACAAAACTTGGAGCGGCAATATTTTCAAAGACCCCGCAATCATTAAAAATACACCCTTTATACATACAGTGTATTACATATATGGGGTTGGGGGGGGGGGTAATCCATGGCGAAGTGATTAATTGATTCAATGGCGAAGGAAATTATATCGCCAAATGTGACCTCCCATTTGGACAGAAGGACGATATATTGTCATACTATGGTCATTGTGTTATTTGTTTTGTTTCGTGGTATTTTTCGCAATTTCAAAGACCAGTAAAAGGAAATTTCCATTATTATACTTTTTTTTTTTTTTTTGCGTATCCTTTTACAGGACTTAGCTGTCAACAGCAGCATCTTTCAGCTGTCTGTTGATCTCTTGGCAAGATTACGCTCAGTAGTTTGCCATTGCTTTCTGAGCGGCCGGCTCAGTATCCGCAAGTCACGAGCGGGGGTCGAACCACCTCAGTTCTCGCTCCGCTGCGAGACTCTGCGTGATAAACGGGATTACAGAGAGAAAGTGTTGTAACCCCACAGCCAGAGAGACCGGCATTATTATACTAGTGTATTTAATTGTGCACCATGTTTGGTCCAATAAGCTTTTTATTTTTTATTTTTTTTTGGGGGGGGGGGGGAGGGGGGGGGGGTACTGAATCAGTTAAGTTGTCTGCCTAGCGTTGCGAAGGTTGTGGGTTCGATTCCGGGCTCTGTCATTCGCCGCACAAGTGCAGCTTTCTCAGAGACTCCTGGGGGTCGTCGCTGAAGCTACGGAGTTCGTGCTCTGTGCAACACTTTGGGCAGGCCACTCTATAGAAAGAGACTGAGTCGCGCGGGATAAAACCGGTGCGATGAAGTCGACCTTTTTGCCTTTAATTTCCTCTTACACCTCTCATTGTTAAGTGTTACTAAATACATAGCTTGAGTGACACGATGCACTTTGTAAGTAATACTAAATACTATTTAAGTGACACTAAATATACAGTTTGAGTGACACTATGCACTTTACAAGTAATACTAAATACTATTTAAGTGACACTAAATATATAGTTTTAATCACATTATGTACTTTATAAGTAATACTAAATACTGTTCAAGTGATATTAAATATATATCTTGTGTGACACTATGCACTTTGTAAGTAATATAAAATACTGTTCAAGTGACACTAAATACATTCTAAGTTAATCTGAGTCAAGAACCGACGTTACAACACTCAGAACATACCCACACGTGCTACGCCCGAATCTTCAACAGCCAGTGAAGAGCCTCATACTAATGTACAAGTTACAGTATGAATACGTGTCCGTCTGGCCTTATCTCGGAGTATTGAGTGTCGGCCAGATCGTCTGGTCACTCCCTGCTGAACCATTCTCTATAGGATGTGAGGATGTATTTGTTTCTCCACTTTATACATGCTCCCACAGGGTCCTGACCACGTCATGCACCAATAACTCACCCAAACACACAGACTCGCTATGAACATACACCCACCTTCTTGTGAATGTGTCACGAGGAATCTTGCAGTTACACAGAGTGTGTGATACTACATGTATAGATAGTACCAATGGCATAATACAGTATGTGTGATACTACGTATATAGTACAAGCGACATAAGATAGTATATGTGATACTACATATATAGTACAAGCGACATAAGACAGTATATGTGATACTACGTATATAGTACAAGCGACATAATACAGTATATGTGATACTACGTATATAGTACCAGTGACATAATATAGTATATGTGATACTACGTATATAGTACCAGTGGCATAATACAGTATATGTGATACTACGTATATAGTACAAGCGACATAAGACAGTATATGTGATACTACGTATATAGTACAAGCGACATAATACAGTATATGTGATATTACGTATATAGTACCAGTGACATAATATAGTATATGTGATACTACGTATATAGTACCAGTGACATAATACAGTATATGTGATACTACGTATATAGTACCAGTGACATAATACAGTGTATGTGATACTACGTATATAGTACAAGCGACATAATACAGTATATGTGATACTACGTATATAGTACCAGTGACATAATACAGTATATGTGATACTACGTATATAGTACCAGTGACATAATACAGTGTATGTGATACTACGTATATAGTATCAGTGACATAATACAGTGTATGTGATACTACGAATATAGTACCAGTGACATAATACAGTAATGTGATACTACGTATATAGTACCAGTGACATAATACAGTATATGTGATACTACGTATATAGTACCAGTGACATAATACAGTATATGTGATACTACGTATATAGTACCAATGACATAATACAGTATATGTGATACTAAGCACAGACAGATATACTCTTCTTCTGCTTCTGCGTTCATCCGGAGTGTTTTGTGGGTTTTTTTTCCAGACGTATTTGCGGTGTGTCTCCTTATGCACCCTTGGGCCATAACCCTTAGGCCAAAACATCCGACTTTAGTGGGCACTTTTTAAAACCAGATAAGCCGTCCTGCGGGACTCTCGCTGTTGTGGTACCGTCCAACATCCCAGCTGGTCAAGTTAGAACTGTCGAAGACTTCACGGTCAGCCCTCAAGGGAAGGCAGGGGCTAGTCCATGGGCAACCGCCATCCAAGGAGGCTTATTGGATGTTTTCCACATTTTCTAACAGCCACGAGGTAGGCTGCAGGTGCTGCCGACTCGGCATCTTACCTCCATGCAGCAGAGAGCGAGTGACGGTCAGGCCTTCTCATTCGGGAGGTCCCTCATATCCCTCGGCTGAGAGCCGTAGAACAAGTGTCTGAATCAAGCATGTAGCAGGCTCAGCATCTCACTTCCATTTAGCAGTGGGTGAGTATGGCCCAGCATTCACATTCGGGGGATATTGACTGGCGTTCAGCCATATCCCTCAGCTGAGAGCCGTATAATATGTGTCTGGACCAAGAATGTAGAGGCATTGTGCTCCTGATTCGGACTTGAGTGCTATGAATTTGCTTGTCCCTAGCCTTTGACTGCCTGTCCCCAGTCTACCTGCAAGGCAGCAGGTATATGTCTCTCTTGGTTTGGTTCCTACCCCTTGACCTGTCTGACATGGATCTGTGCTACCGTCGGCATAGTTCTTGGGGTTATTGGAACACGCAAGCCCGTCTACCACAGCAAGGTGAAGACACGTCAGAGAGGAAACAGACATATACACCACATACTAGACTTATACAACACATGTAGACATATACAAGACAGACAGATGTATGCAACACAGACAGACATATACAACACAGACAGACATATACAACACAGACAGACATATACAACACATGTAGACATATACAACACAGACAGACATATACAACACAGACAGACATATACAACACAGACAGACATATACATGACAGACAGACATATACAACACAGACATATACAACATAGACAGACATATACATGACAGACAGACATATACAACACAGACAGACATATGCATGGCAGACAGACATATACATGACAGACAGACATATACATGACAGACAGACATATACAACACAGACAGACATATGCATGACAGACAGACATATACAACACAGACAGACATATACAACACAGACAGACATATACAACACAGACAGACATATGCATGACAGACAGACATATACAACACAGACAGACATATACAACACAGACAGACATATACATGACAGACAGACATATACATGACAGACAGACATATACAACACAGACAGACATATGCATGACAGACAGACATATACAACACAGACAGACATATACATGACAGACATATACAACACAGACAGGCATATACAACACATGTAGACATATACAACACAGACATGCATATACAACACAGACATGCATATACAACACAGACAGACATATACAACACAGACATGCATATACAACACAGACAGACATATACAACACAGACAGACATATACAACACAGACATGCATATACAACACAGACAGATATATACAACACAGACAGACATATACAACACAGACAGACATATACAACACAGACAGACATATACAACACAGACAGACATATACAACACAGACAGATATATACAACACAGACAGACATATACAACACAGACAGACATATACAACACAGACAGACATATACAACACAGACATGCATATACAACACAGACAGATATATACAACACAGACAGACATATACAACACAGACAGACATATACAACACAGACAGACATATACAACACAGACAGACATATACAACACAGACAGATATATACAACACAGACAGACATATACAACACAGACAGACATATACAACACAGACAGACATATACAACACAGACAGACATATACAACACAGACAGACATATACAACACAGACAGACATATACAACACAGACAGACATATACAACACAGACAGACATATACAACACAGACAGACATATACAACACAGACAGGCATATACAACACAGACAGACATATAAAACACAGCACACACAAATATAACATCACACAAGTAAACACTATTCACAAAAGGAAAACAACACAATTTAAGCCCAAATAATGTTTAAGAATATGGCGCAAACAATAACAAACGTTAATCACACACTTAAATTGCCAAGATCAATATTTAGATAGCACAAAGATCAAAGCAACATAACGAACTCGGGCTATTTGAAAGAACTAGAGTGTGTGAATTTTTGTTCTTAGTTATTCTGGCTTTCATTTGGTCTGGCTTTCATTTGGCGCGTTTAAATAAATAATGAAACCGATGCAATAAGTCACAAACCAATCTGAAAGATGGATAGAAAAAATACAACAATTTTAAATTCTCCTCCTCTTCCTCCTTGTCTTCCACATGTGTTCAGATAATGTCTCTGACTACGTCGTGTATAGAAGGTGCGGTCGCGCAGTGATCAGCACACTAGCATTCCGGGCCTGTCACCATGGGTTCGAATTCGCATGGAGGTAGATTTCTTTGCTGTTTTAATTGACACAGGCCACAAGATCGAACCAGTCTAACACTGGTACCATCAAATTTCCTCGGAAGTAAAGGCGGACGGTGTGATATTGACAACATCAACAAGTACTTACTAAAAAGGTTATTTGCATATCCTTTACAGGACGTTGCAGTCAACTCCAGCATTTTTTTTCTGCTGTGATCTCTTGGCAAGTTTACGTTCAGTAGATTGCCATTGCATTCTGAACGACCCGTATGCACTCACACCAATTCGTTAAAAACCACTGCAAAGCAGTCTGCTGCCAAATCACGCGCAGCTGTGTTTCGAACGCGGGTATGCGGGATCACGAACCGCGTCCATAACTTCTTTGCCACTGAGATGGCTGGTATAATAAAATATAGCGTTAGCATATTTAGACGTGTAATTGGATATTGTTTAATGCTGTTAATGTACTAGCCAAGATTTTACGTTCAGTAGTTTGCCATTGCTTACTTACCTGTATTTACTTTACTTAAGTTAACTCGTTAGTTGTATATCCTTTATAGGACGTCGCAGTCAACTGCAGCATTTTTGGCTGCTTGTGATTTGTTGGAAGTTTTCCTTCAGTATTTTGCCATTGTTTTTTGAATGACCAGAACTGAAATACTGTATGAAAACCAACGCAAGGCGGTCTGCTTACAACTCGCCCGCAGCTGTGTTTAGAACGCGGTATTTCGGATTGCGAACTGCGTCCTTTTGCCTTTAACCACAGCGCAATCTAGGTGTACTAGAGGGACTAAGAACTAGATAAATGGATAGACAAAATTAAGAAAGACAACGACACTGAGAAATGTGTATCCATATATACAAGAGCGAGACTGATGCCATATCAAGAGAGATGGTGTGTGACAAGGCAGCAGACAGAGAGATGGTGTGTGACAAGGCAGCAGACAGAAAGTTGGTGTGTGACAAGGCAGCAGAGAGATGGTGTGTGACAAGGTAGCAGAGAGATGGTGTGTGACAAGACAG